>ML794574.1:160735-175053 GCA_009831015.1 Picea engelmannii
GGACGTCTCCCTTGGGATTAGCCACCCTGAATAGAAAGAGCTCCCCATCGAGGTGACAGTGGGTGGGGAAGCTCCTGTTACGCCAGTTTGAGCCTTGCCTTTCAAGCTACTTAAACCTACCCTACAAACTGTGCGATAACAGGCTCCATCCATAGGAATAATTGACATGGATATTGTGCCATCGAGCTCCCTACATGTAATAACAAGGGACAAATCACTATCCATGGGAAAAGAGATTTGCCCATACACTCCCCCAGTCCTAGCCAGTTCCAACTGCGCACAATCATTTACAATATTGACTGTGCCTTTTGCCTTCAAGCCTCTAACAACTATCTTCGATGCATCTAGCGAAATACTTGCATTAGGATGCGACCCTAGAGAGCTTGGATTTGAAATCACTTTTTCACTAGGTTATGATTTTATGGTGCTTTCATACCCACTTGAAAGGAGACGAGCATTTACTTGCTTTGGTTGTTGAACTCGCCTCCTTTTAGCCCACAATTTTTTTGGGCATTCTTTGAACAAATGCCTATGTGCCTGGAAAATCAACAATGGGAACATTATCATAGTCTAGCAATTGACTCTAGGCTCGATCGCCCCATTCAAAAACTCTCTCCTCTGAGAGACCATTTGATAATGTGGTTTGTGTTATTGCACAAAGTGTCGCTTGGGCAAATCCAACCACAATAAACAAATGGGAGACACAACTAGGAGTAAGAACCACTGTCACCTTAGCAATTACTCCCCTCTTTTTAGTGATGGATGATTCCACCACAAGGGAGGCTTCTCGAGTGACCTTGGGGAATGGAGAGTATAAGGTAAGGGTTTGTAAAGGATCCCTCCTTTGGTCACTAGATGAGAGTGCCTAGGGTTTGGAGAATGATGACTTTGGAAGAGAAGAGAGGTCAGCTGATTGATAACCTGCAAAACAAATGTTAGAGCCAATATCCCAAGACCAAAAATCATGAAATTAAAACCTGAAACACTGGGGAAAACAGCAAGAAACCTTGATGTCCCAAAATTAGCAGCAGATAACAATATATATCAGCAAGAGAAAATAGCAACAGCTGCGAGAATTTACTGTCAAAATTACTAACAAATGATAGCAAATGAAGGGTTGTGACTAGTAGATAAATTTCCAAAATTTAATCCACAACTTTGATGGTTGAGATGGGCCGTACGCAAGTGTTATCAGAAAAATATAATCAGCCTAGATGGCCGTAGCAATCATTTGTTACAGCAGCAAGTTTTCACCACAGAAATTAGAAAATAAACATGCCAATTTATAGACCTCGAAGAGTAGATCAATTTGCAATATTCAAACACAATTGTCTGCGGTGAAAAAGTAAGTGAACAGTTGAGTGAGAAAAGGTTTGTTGCAGCCCTAATGACTGTAGCATTCAATTAATTACAACAGTAATAAATACCCCAAGGAATCAAGATCTTTTAACATGAAAAGATAGTTTAGAGTACGAGCGTTTTATCTAACAATTGAAAGATTACACGAGAGCATATTTGACGTTTCTCAATGCATAATTTTACGTTCTCCAGTGCAACTATTGCCTTGTCTATTGGGTAATGAAGTCACAACATTAAAGAGAAGTTAAATGGCTAATAATAGAAGACTTAGACCTTGAACTTAAACCCTTATAAGCCAAGACATACCTCTAAGATTAGTCACCTAGCTTGCTAGTTGGTGGGAAACTAGGTTTTTAGAAACTAGGCGGATAGACCATCCTAACCCCTAGTTGTAAAACCCTAGCCAAGAAGGGATTCAAAGGGATAGACACTCCTAACTCTCAAATCGATCCTTGAATGGCCTCCTTTCACAAAGAAAATGGCTTGAAGGAGGGGATAGACAATCCTAACCCTCCTAGGGTTTCTTCAAGCAAAATAATCCAAACAAGTTGCAACAAATTAACCTTAAACACTAACAAACCTGCAAGAAGATCATCCAAGAAGTATCCTAGGTTACAAACCATCCTTCAAAAGTGAAACGATCAATCTCCAAGCAAAATCGCATAAGATTTTTTTCCCAAAAAGACAAGTCGCACGCACAAGAGAGAGGGCCGGAATTTTTGAGAGAGAGAGAGTAATGTCTCAAGTATCAAATATGAAAAATCAAAAAGACTTGCCTCTTATTGAGGAAACCCAAGTCTTAGTTTGGTCCAATTTACAACCAAATCCTTAATTCTAGGTCAAACATTATGTCCTTACATTGACTTTTACCCAATTCATTTGATTTTTGTCCTCATATGCTAAATAATGACCAAAAATGACAAAATAAAGTGAATTAAGTCCCCAACATCTTCTTCAAGGGTGGCCGTTGGGTGAGATAGCCTCCAAAGGCTAGGGCATCATCTCCCATGGTGCCACATCGTCCCACTAGTCCACAAAATATGGTGTACATGTCCCACAACTCCACCAAGTGCAAGACCCATCCCAAATCAAGCTCTTTAAGCTTGACGTCATGCTTCAAAAGTGCAACGTTCTAGCATAAAAGGGGGGTTCATCTTCCCAAGCCTCCCTCATGAGGCATGGCGTCCTCTTAATGTGCAACCCTCATCATCAATGCCCTCTAATTAATGGGGCACATCGTCCAACCGATGAGCTTTCACACCTCTATGGAGATCCAAAGTGCCTTAGTACCTCCACAAATGATATCACTGAGCAAGTTCCTGTAAAGACAAAGAAGGTACGCCCTCCAAGGGTCCACAAGTGATATGAATCATGCAAAGTAAATCAATCTTAATACAAGAGCCACCCAAACAAGTACATCGGGTCCTTCCTTTCAAATTAAACACATGCTCAAAGACTTTATGCAATTTACCAAATTTAGATATGGGAGGGTTATCAAAAGGTCCTATTGGGTAAGCCAATTTCCCAAGTAGAGGAGTGTTTCCCGAGTGAACCCTATCTAGGCCATGTAATGAATGTGAGGTGGATGAGGGAGAGACTTTTGGGTATGGGGTCATTGACATGCAAGGGTTCCATATGGTCTCATTTCCATGGGGTGCCTTTGTGGAGGGTGCACTGCATCCTTGAGTTACCTTTTGTTTTGGGCGCAACCTTTTTCCAAGCCCTATAATTGCCTTTGTCTTTAGATAATTTGCAAGTCCCCTTTACAAGGTTTCTTGATTTTGTGCATTAAATGTGTTTCCTTTCAAGTGGGATACTTATATGTCCTTTTTAAATTGGTGAGGCGTTCATTCGCACTCAGGACTTAGGGCGAGCGCCTAGAAAGGTAGAGCTCAAGTTTTGGACTATGGCTTTTATGTCCCTTTGTATTCCTGCCACTACATTTTGATCATGGCTGCTCTTTTCTTTTTATTTATTTATACCTCTGGGCCTTTAGCCTTGTTGTAATTTACGGAAAAGTAGGGAGATTTATTGATAGATCCTTACATAGACATCATAGAAGATACATACACACATATAGGCATAGATAAAGACATACACAAGTAATGAGAGCCACAATAACGATACTTTATTATATGATATAGCAATACAACACAATTGTATTCAACCTCTCACATGAAGCTACTTGAGCCTTTATGTGCTTGTCTATTTATACTCTTTTCAGCAGTTGTAACTACTTAACTGCCCGGGTCGGTCGGTTAATAGATACTTCGATCGACCTCTACTTCTGACTTCGACGGTCGACCGTTGGGTCTAGTATACAAGAGGGGAGTATACTTCGACGGTCGACCTCAATTTCTTGCTTGTCCTGAGCAAGAGGGGAGTATACAAAATTATTTTTCCATACTTTTATTACATAATTACAAAATTGAGAAATAGAAGATGGAGAGAGAGAGAGAGAGAGAGAGAGAGAGAGAGAGAGAGAGATGCAAGAAGAGGAGACAAAATCTTCATATGGTAGGCCGATTTAAAGTGTTATTTCTGACTGCTATGTTGTGTCTAGACTTCCCAGGTTGGTCTTGTCGACTTCCTTGCTCTTTTCACTTTTTGTACTGATTTTTAAGGCGGTTTGAATGATGCTAGGGGTTGACTGTTTCATTTGTTGTATGAAATCACACTACGTGTCGATCGCCTGATGTGCTTCCAGGTTTAGTATTTTCGACTGGGCAATCGGGTCGACTTTTTCTACTATATCTGATGTCTGAACTGTACTCGACTCTTGGTCAAACTTCTGTTCTTTGACCTGCAATTGATATTTGAGCTAGTTGAGACGACTGGTTTCCTGGTCGGTTTCCAACTGCACTTTGTGTCCTTCCTTCTACCATTCTTGTTCTTGCCGCTGCTTTTTCTTTTGCTAGCTGTGTGGTGAGGGCTTCTTTGATTTTGCTATCAGTGGTCAAGTTTCTTGCTTTTTCTATACTTTTGATTGCAGCCTTTTGTATTCGACATTTGCTAAATGCATTTGGAAACTGGGCCGACCATTCACTTACCACATAATTCAGTGTGATAGTTTGTTTGGTCAATTTTTCTATATTTTGCCTGAATCCTTTAAGATTATTTCGTTCTGTCACCAAGGCTGTGTCCATCTGCTCTTGAGTTTTTTGAATTTCCTTGACTGC
Source organism: Picea engelmannii (assembly GCA_009831015.1). Taxonomy (NCBI): domain Eukaryota; kingdom Viridiplantae; phylum Streptophyta; class Pinopsida; order Pinales; family Pinaceae; genus Picea; species Picea engelmannii. The sequence continues at coordinate 165,274 of ML794574.1, forward strand.
TAAGTCACGTTGTTGTTCGACTTCCTCTTATTCTTTTTGCAGAGTCACTACTCTTTGTTGGTTTTCTATACTGGTTTTGATCAGCCTTTCAATTAGCTCTTTAAAGCCTACTAAGGGGTTCTGTGCCTCTGGTATTTGCTCTATCCCCTCATGCAACCCGACTGCTTCTTTGCACTCCTGCAAGATGTTCTTTTGTTCTTGTTTTAATTTCTCGACCCGTCTTCCTTCTTTGAGCACCTTCTTCCACCTCCTCGCTGATTCTTTCGAAATGGCTCCATGTAAGTCGAATATGTATTTGTTCGAAATAGTGGCCGAGTTGAACGTGGCTTGGACTGCAGAACCCGATGGGTTGGCTGGGCGGGTTGTTCTAATAGTGATCATGGGTGGCTTCTCTTTCCTTCTTTTATCTGCAGATTTTGAGGGCTGACCATCTTTTGCCGTCGTCTGTTGCGTCGTCAGAATGCTCTGTTCAATTGTTTATTCTTTTTCTTCCTCCTCTTGTTGTTTGTTTTTCACTTCCTTGTCCACTGTGTCTTGGAGATCTTGGGTTGACCCTTTTGAGTTATTCTGCTCGGAGTCAATAGGATTGACCTCGGGTAAGTGCCTCTTAGTCTGCAGGTTCTCCAAGCTTTCTGTTTGTGTGACTGGGATGACACTGCCTGGCTCTGATTCCTTATTACTCTGGCGAGCATCGACTTGTTGTGTTTCTGTTGTCCGCAAGATGTCTTCCTGCTGATCTAATGCCTCGAACGAGTGAACCGCTTGCTTTTGTGTTGGGTTGGCTGGCTCGCCTTCTTGTATTGACTCAATTGGCTGGTGTGGTGGAGTTTGTTCCCTGGCCGATTGACACTGTATCGACTCAGTTTGGATTTCCTCGACCAACTGTTGCTGCTTTATGTTCAGGGTTTCGATATCAACATTGTCCAACTTGGCGGGTTGATCGGATTATGTTACTTCCGACGACTCGATGATTATGGGTTGCCTTTTCTTTTTCTTTGCTGGTTGTTCTTCTGCGATGAGTACTGGCTCTGCTGGGTTGATTCCCTGGTTAAGTCAATTGCTGCATCGGGTGTCCTTTTCTTACTTGGCGTTGTTCTCGGCCTCAACTCCCATTCTGTTGTGATCTTTGTCGGGCTGACAATAGTAGTTTTGCTTTCTAGGTTTTTCTGCCTTTTTGCCCCTCTTGTTTCGATTTGCCTGATTGTGCTCTTGATGTGCTTGACCTGTTGCTTTTGTTCCTTAGATTTCTGCATAGCCTCCTTCATTCCCGGTCCAATCGATGAACTGTAGATTTTTTTCATGATGGTGGTGTCTTGTCGAGTTTGCTTTATCTTCTCGACAATCTTAGTGGTAACACTTGACAATTTCTCTTGGATCACGGGGTCATTGAAGTCGATGCCCTCATTTGATTGGAATGTTTCCCTCCAAATTTCCTCCGTGTCAATTGCCAACTCTTCTTCCTCAACAACCTTTATCCCCTTGTTCTTTTTCGTCAGTTGATTTCTTTTACCCGCGGATGGGTTTGCAGGTACAATTGTCAAGGCTTGTAAATCCCCGACGAAAGGAATTGTATACAAAGTTGCTTCTCTTTCTTCTTCCTGCTCCCCATCAGTCAGTGGTAATACTAAAGGTACCCCTGTTTGTTGTGCTTCAGGGGGAATTTCTAGCTCCTGGTTGATTTGTCTTCCTAGCTCTATGAAAATTTCTTCTGCTGTCGGTTGGTAGTGCAGTTCTTTTGGCTTTGGTGCCGACTCGACTCCACACCACAACTTTGTGCAATCGAGGTCGAGTTGAACATGGCAGGGTGTTGGTAACGCTCAACGGACTACTTGTTCGACCCGCTCCAACAAGTATTGTGAAGGGAAAGAGGAAGGGAAAGCCAAATTATGATAAGAAGAGTGAAGTTTTATGGCTTGGCCCTTACATTGTCAGGAAGAAGTTTGGAAAAGATGCTTATTATCTATCTGCCATGGACGGGAGGAAGATGCCATTATTATCCTCTTTTTAGTGATGGATGATTCCACCACAAGGGAGGCTTCCTGAGTGACCTTGGGGGATGGAGAGTATAAGGTAAGGGTTTGTAAAGGATGCCTCCTTTGATCACTAGGTGAGAGAGCTCAGGGTTTGGAGAATGATGACTTTGGAAGAGAAGAGAGGCAAACTGATTGATAACCTGCAAAACCAATGTTAGAGCCAATATCCCAAGACCAAAAATCTTGAAATTAAACCTCGTAACACTAGGAAAAACAGCAAGAAGCCTTGCTGTCCCAAACATTGCAGCAGATAACAATATATATAAGCAAGAGAAAGTAGTAACAGCTGCAAGAATTTACCATCAAAATTAATAACAAATGGTAGCAAATGAAGGCTTGTGACTAGTAGATAAATTTCCATTATTTAAACCACAACTTTGACGGTTGAGATGGGCTGTACGTAAGTGTTATCAGCAAAAATATAATCACTGTAGATGGCTGTAGCAATCATTTGTTACAGCAGCAAGTTTTCACCACAAGAATTAGAAAATAAACATGCCGATTTATAGCCCTTGAAGGGTAGATCAATTTGCAATATTCAAACACAATTTTTTGCGGTGAAAAAGTAAGTGAACAGTTGAGTGAGAGAAGGTTTGTTGCAGCCCTAATGACTGTAACATTCAATTAATTACAGAAGCAATAAATACCCCAAGGAATCAAGACGTTTTAACATAAAAAGATAGCTTAGAGTAAGAGCGTTTATCTAACAATTGAAAGATTACAAGAGAGCAATTTTCACGATTCTCAATGTATAATTTTACGTTCTCCAATGCAACTAGTGCTTTGTCTATTGGGTAATGGAGTCATAACATCAAAGAGAAGTTAAATGGCTAATAATAGAAGACTTAAACCCTTATAAGCCAGGCCGTACCTTTAAGATTAGTCACCTAGCTTGCTAGTTGATGGGAATCTAGGGGGATAGACCATCCTAACCTCTAGTCTTAAAACCCTAGCCAGGAAGGGATTCAAGGGGATGGACACTCCTAACCCTCAAATTGATCCTTGAATGGCCTTCTTTCACAAAGAAAATGGCTTGGAGCGGATAGTCAGTCTTAACTCTGCTAGGGTTTCTTCCAGCAAAATAATCCAAGCAAGTTGCAACAAATTAACCTTAAACACCAACAAACCTGCAAGAAGATCATCCAAGAAGTATCCGAGGTCACAAACCATCCTTCCAAAGTGAAACGATCCATCTCCAAGCAAAATTACATAATAATGTTTTCCCTAAAAGACAAGTCGCATGCATAAGAGGAAGGGTCAAAATTTTTGAGAGAGAGAGAGAGTAATGTCTCGAGTATCAAATATGAAATATGAAAAAGACTTGCCTCTTATTTATAGAGGAAACCCAAGTCTTAGTTAGGTCCAATTTACAACCAAATCCTTAATTCTAGGTCAAACCTTATGTCCTTACATTGACTTTTATCCAATTCATTTGATTTTTGTCTACATATGCTAAATAATGACCAAAAATTACAAAATAAAGTGAATTAAGTCCCCAACGTCTTCTTCAAGGGTGGTCGTTGGGTGAGATAGCCTCCAAAGGTTAGGGCGTTATCTCCCATGGTGCCACATCGTCCCACTAGTCCACAAAATATGGGGTACATGTCCCACAACTCCACCAAGTGCAAGACCCATGCCAAATCAAGCTCTTTAAGCTTGACGTCATGCTCCAAAAGTGCAACGTTTTAGCATAAAAGGGGGGATGTCATGTGTGGTTCATCTTCCCAAGCCTCCCTCATGAGGCATGGCGTCCTCTAAATATGCAACGCTCATCATCAATGCCCTCTAATCAATGGGTCACATTGTCCAATCGGTGGGCTTTCACACCTCTATGGAGATCAAAGTGCCTTAGTATCTCCATGAATGATGTCACCAAGCAAGTTCCTGCAAAGACAAACAATGTACGCCCTCCAAGGGTCCACAAGTGATATGAATCATGCCAAGTAAATCAATCTCAATACAAGAGCCACCCAAACAAGTACATCGGGTCCTCCCTTTCAAATTAAACACACGCTCAAATACTTTATGCAAGTTACCAAATTTAGATATTTGAGGGTTATCAAAAGGTCCTATTGGGTAAGCCAATTTCCCAAGTAGAGGAGTGTTTCCCGGGGAACCCTATCTAGGCCATGTAATGAATGTGAGGTGGATGAGGGAGAGACTTTTGGGTATGGGGTCATTGACATGCAAGCGTCCCATATGGTCCCATTTCCATGGGTGCCTTTGTGGCGGGTGTGCTGCATCCTTGAGTTACCTTTCGTTTGGGGCGCAACCTTTTTCCAAGCCCCATAATTGCCTTTTTCTTTAGATAATTTGCAAGTCCCCTTTACAAGGTTTCTTGATTTTGTGCATTAAATGTGTTTCCTTTCAAGTGGGATTCTTATAAGTCCTTTTCAAATTGGTGAGGCGTTCATTCGCACTCAAGACTTAGGGAGGGCGCGTAGAAAGGTATAGCTCAATTTTTGGACTATGGATTTTATGTCCCTTTGTATCCTTGCCATTGCATTTTGATCATGGCTACTCTTCTTTTTATTTATTTATTGACGCTAGCTGCAACAACCTCTGGGCCTTTAGCCCCTTCTTCCCATAAGAGAATGAGGTACAAGCCCCTTTTTGGGGTACATGTTGAAGAAAACTGAGGTACCATGAGGCTGCCAACTAAGGTCCGTCTTTGACCTTAAGATTGGCTCTAAGTTTCAATCTCCAAAACTGTCCTTTGCTGCGTTTTAGGACAACAAACAGTTTAGTAACTTTCTACCCATAGTTTTTGTGGTTAAGTGTTTTTTGAGGTGCCCTTGCAAGTGTTTTCGTAACCCAATGTTAGCACATGCAATATAACTCAATACAAGTAACACTCCTCTACTCTTTACAACACAAATAAGCTGATCTACACTCTAAGCATGTATGAAAATAGGACACAGATATTTTTGGTCAACGTGACCCTGGATAAAATCCCCTGGGGAAAACTAGTTTGGAATGGAAGTATATATAAGTGGTGTCAAAAGCATGAGATACAGCAAGAAATACAATATGCTGGAACCTGTATACAAAGCAAGCTTCTCTCGAGACTTGCCAAAGGAACCAGGAAGAAATGCGCCCAAGCTTAGTGCGTCTCTCCCCCTTGTTGCCAAACTCACTCAAATGATGCGCCCTTGACCGTGGTTGCTCTGAAGTTGATGTTTTGCTTCCCTTTTGTTCCTTGGGGGCCATAAGATGTCTTGCAAGTCACTAAAGATTGGGCCTATACAGGCTACCCCCTCTTCTTCAAGTTGGAGGTTTTTCTTGGAACTTTGCGTGGTGTTCCATTTGGAGAAGAAGGCCAAAGATGTCAAGGATGTGTTTTGCAAGAGAGTGATGGATGATAGTGGGGGTGATTGAGAGATGAGAGGAGAAATGGCTTGTAGGGAAGAGCAAGTGTTCGTAGGTTGATGGAGGAGTAAGAGAAGGTGGCGGGGAGGTGAGCTGTATTCTTCCTTTAAAAGGAGTCAAATTCCAGACAAGCTGGCTAATTAAACGCACAGAGGTGCTTAGAGAACGACACAAGTTCAACAATGAATGGGTGATTATTAGATAGTTAAGTGCATAGAATGATGCTGAAGGGAGGATTAATATGGGCAAGACATTAATGTTGGGGTGAGAAGAAGATCATCACGGGAAAAATCTTAGAAGGTGCTAGAAATTCATTTAATAACATAGAATGAAGGGACTAGGTTAGGGAGTAAAAACCTTTGATTTGGGTTGTTGTGCTTCAAGACCTTAGGAAAACCAGCTTGCATGATTAGAAAGTGAGAAATGGCTTCTGGGGAAGAGCAGGTGTTTGTAGGTTTGCAGGTGTTTGTAGGTTGATGGAGGAGTAAGAGAAAGTGGTGGGGAAGTGAGCTGTAATATTCCTTCAAAGGGAGTCGAATCCCAACTAAGCTGGCTAATTAAATGCATAGAGGTGCTTAGATAATGACACAAGTTCAACAATGAATGGGTGATCATTAGATAGTTAGGTGCATAGAATGATACTGAAGGCAGGATTAATATGGGCAAGATATTGAGGTAATGTTGGGGTGAGAAGAAGATCATCATGGGTGAGAAGAAGATCATCATGGGAAGGTGGTAGAAATTCTTTTAATAACATAAAATGGAGCGAAGGGACTAGGTTAGGGAGTAAAAACCTTTGATTTGGGTTGCTGTGCTTCAAGACCTTAGGAAAACCACCTTGCATGATTAGAAAGTTGATCTTACCACGTAACTCCTTGAGTTTATTCAAGAGGACAAAGATTTGCTGATGCATGTCGACTTGGATGGCCTAGTTGGTGAGGAAGTTTATGACATTGTTGTCTGGTCTCCTTACACGGGATAATTCAACATGTTCGAAGTTCCCGCAGGCTTCTTTGAAACATTGTAATTGACCTTTTGATTCCCAAGAAGGGCTGTCAATGTTTGTTTTGAGATAATTGATCATAATTTCCAAGTCTCCCCTAAATATTGTCTTGTTATATCCCTTCAGAAGACAGTTTTATACTACCAACGAATCTGGCTGATTCTGCTTGACTATTTGCTTCCGTGTCAACTGCCTGAATAAAGAATGCAAGCATGGCCCCTTGGCTGTCTCTTGCTACTGTGCCTACACATGCTTTGCCTGGATTTCCTTGGCAAGCTCATCGAAGTTGACTTTGATCTACCCTTCTTGGGGAGGCTGCCAGATTGGTTTGGGGTTTCTTGGAAGACTGTCCTTTATCAGTGGCTGAGAAATAGTGGCCTAATGCTGACCATACAATGACATTTAAAAGTAGATAGTTTTGGGCATATGTCCATTCATCTTTCTTGACTGAAACCATCTATACTCCATGAATCTTTCATGGTGCCATAGTCTTCTCAAGGTGAGCTTTCTTCTTGTCAACCAAGATTGTATGAAGCTTCTCATAACTAGGTGTTTTGTATTTACAGGGCCACCATCAATTGCACAGATAATTTGCTTGTAACATTGGGAACAGTCAATATTAAATGTGTTTTCACATGCAAAGAAAAACCTTGCTATAGGAAGATCCATGCCCTCCCACCGTTGATATCAAACACATGAAGGGGTGCATGTTTGGAAGGTGTTTTATGAGATGGGAATACAAAATTTGGTGAAGGCATTAAACTTGAAGGCATTGTTGAGGACTCCCGTAATAATAGCAACATTGATCCCAATGGTCTTGTTTGTAGGATGTTTCAGGGATTGGAGCTTTTAGTTGTTGAATCATGGGGTGCATGAGTGGGAAGTAATAGATCATTGACCCTTCAAGACTGTCCTGTCCTTTATTGGTGGCTAAGAAAGAGTGACCTAATGCTGAGCATACAATGGCATTTAAATGTGGACAGTTTTGGGCATATGTCCAACCATCCATCATAACTGAACAACCATCTATATTCCATGAAACCTTTAATGGTGCCATAGTTTTCTCAAGGTGGAGCTTTCTTCTCGTCCACAAAGATTGTGAGAAGCTTCTCATAGTTAGGTGCCTTGTATTTACAGGGCTATCATTAATTGCATGGATAATTTGCTCATAATATGGGGAACAAGCCACATTAAATTGGATATCCCATGCAAGGAACATCCTTGCTATAGCAAGGTCGATGCCCTCACTACCCTTGATATCAAACAGATCACAAAGTGCATGTTTGGAAGGTGTTTATGAGATGAGAATACAAAATCTGGTGAAGGCACTAAACTTAGGCATTGTGGAGGACTCCTGCAGTAATAGCAACATTGGTCCCATTGGTCTTGTTTGTAGGATGTCTCAGGCATTGGAACCTTAGTTGTTGAATCACAGGGTGAATGAGTGAGAGGTAATAGGCCATTGACCCTTTGTTCTTGCATTGTCTTTAACCCTTCTTCTTTTGGATTGATGTAAGGTCCCACTCCTTTGCTTGAACTTATATTAAAATGAGCATTAACCATTGTGGAACTACCACTCCATTTCAGAGCACAAAATTTGCAAATGACTTTTACTATCCTTCTTGAACTGTGGCACCCGTTTCTCTCTCACAATATTTCCATAGTGGAGCGTTTTCGATGATCGGAAATGGAAACTTTGAGAGGATTGAAGACTGGAAGAAAAAGAGGACAAGGTCTAGAGGAGTAAAGGCTGAATAAAATGATAAATCCTTGTACATTTCTTGTTGCTGTGAAGAAAATGATAAATCCTTGTACATTTCTTGTTGCTGTGAAGAAAATGATAAATCCTTATACATTTCTTGTTGCCGTGAAGAAAATGATAAACCCTTGTTGCAAAGAAAATGTTGGAGCTTGGCTATGATGAATCTAAATTTTGTTGTTCGTAAGATTGTTGTTAACTCTTTATCTTGCCATCGTTGCTTGTCTCTTGTCTATTTCTAGCTTGTTGCAGGGGGGGGGGGTACCTTAATCTTTTAGACTTCTTTTTGTTATTTTTAACCATATGTTGTTTAATATTGACATTTTTGTATGGTGCTAACGATTTGTTTATCCATTTGGAAAGATCTACAACACTGGAGTCCACAGCCAAAGTGTGGAAATATATATCTATGAGATTAAATATTGATTTTTCAGGAGTTGTGCAGAGTAAAATTTTTATGGTCAGAGGATCTGAGATAAGCGTAGTGTCTCTCTTGTGAGTAGACTATGTGGTACAAGTTTGACTGCTAAAATGTAAAATCTTTAATCACTGAAGTAGGAAGACAAGACTACCTCTGTATACATCTTTAAATAATATATCTTTTGACTCTAAACTCCCTCATTGTGATTGAAATCATTCCTTTCAATGGCAACAGTAGAGTTGAAATATTGCTGGCTACCCATTTTATTTTCCTGGAGAACGATTCATTTTTTTAACAAGAATGGATAGTTTGTAACTTTGTATTATAAAAAGGGGTGCTGTAGCAGAGCTAAACCGGCCAGAAGTTACAAAAATTCATACTGCTTATTAATGTTCATCAAAACAGAAGAAATGAGCATCCTCAAATGACTGATGTCTTGGAGAATTTTAACAAAAAAAAGTCCTTCCTGCCTAGTTTGTGTTCTGACATATGAGAAGAGAAAAAGACATTTACATTTCATGAACCTGATTAATGGAGTTTTAATTTGGTGTCCACTATAGCCTGTGGATCATCCTGGTTGCTGAGAGCTGGTGGTGGGTTCAACAGCTGCAATACCTCACAAGAAGCATGGGGTCCTTCTGAAGGAACAGCTTCATACTGCCCATGAATTTCAGGACGGCTGCCATGCTTATCCTTTCCCAGAGACTGAATTTGCTCTGTGTGCCTGTTTACCTTTCTGAGCACTATAGCCAATTCCTTATCTCGCGTTTCTTCCTTATCCTGCATTTTTTGCATGGGCTGGGAATGAGATTCCTGAAGTGCTACAATCTCCTGCTGCTGTAACTTCATTTTTCCCTTGATTGCCTTCAATTCACAGCTATGTTGCATTGGTTTTCGGGACGGGGGAACGGCGGGGACGGGGGGACGCGTCCCCGGGACGGCTAGAGCGCACCCCCAAATTTTTCAGGGGACGGCAGGTTGGGGACGGCAATAATATATATATATATATATATATATATAAATATTAAAATTCGCCATAAACATTTGTAGTTGCTTCAAGCTTGTAAGCATATCAAGCTATACTATATAGTATTATGCACAGCCCTTACACTTGCCAATTCTGAAAAAGCTCGACCAATTTAAAAATGGGCCGAGTGACATTTCATTATTGGATGCTAGACAAGAGCAAAATGCA
>ML794574.1:175535-200202 GCA_009831015.1 Picea engelmannii
ATACAAAACCCATGTTTTGAGCTACAACTTTTACAACAGATTTAGATTCAATGCAATACAAAAATAATGGATGGGAAAAATGATCTTATTGTCCAATCATCAATTTCCATGATTGACAACACTGAAGATATATGCCCTGAATACCCCCAAAATCTGTCCAAAAAAATCCCTGATATCTGCCTAGAACATACTTGAAATCTGTCGGGAACGTCTTGGGGACGGCCAGCAAGTCCCCAAGTCCCCAATGAAGTCCCCAACAATTTGGGTAAGTTTCCTAAGGGTCCCCAAGTCCCCGGTACGCGGGAACGGCGGGTACGCAGGTGTTTTTGGGGGGACGGGTCCCCGTGCAACATAGATTCACAGCTGCTGCAAGTGCAGATGGCTTGGCTCCTGCGCCACATATTGCTGGTAGGGACCAGACAGGAGGGCTGAATTTTGCTGCGAGAGCGACGAGAATGCCGGAGAGGAAGAGCAGAGGGGCGATTAGAAACCATGGAGTTTACTGCTCCCATCATCTGAGTATTGGCTAAATATAATGGCCTGAAGGGGATGCCTGCATATCCACACACAAAATTCTTCTGAAATACCAGTGATGATGAGGAGTGCTGGTACCGGGCGCTGAAAACCAGAGTGAGGACGAGAAGACTGTCGGGGGGGATGGATTTCCCATGGTGATGCCGAGGGGAACTAGAGTCCCACATGCGAAATGAAGGCGAGGGGGAAGGGCTTTAAATGATGTCATGCGGAGAAGGGAAGCCAACTGCCAGATGGAATGTGTGGCTCGTGGAGATGACACGAGGTATGTGTTAAATATGAGATCAACTTTGATGTGGCCATGAGGTTCTGCGATGACACGGGGAGGGTCACATCACCCCCCATATCAAATTTTTTATTTAAGAAACAGTTTGCTCCTTTAACCATAATACCAATTTTTTTTTTTTTTATTTAATACGAATTTTGCTTCTCCTTTATCCATAATTCCTAAGGTAAAAAATGCATGGATGATACTTCATTTGCCTTTAGGATTCCTTGTTCCCGATGCTTAGCATTCTTGGCTAAATAATCTGCCTCTTTGTTTTGATGCCGTAGGATGTGAAAGTAATCCATAGAGCGGAATTTTTAATCTAGTTTGATCCTGTGGTAAATTTTTTGCAGATTAGGATGAGAGCTGTGACTGATATGCCTCATGCCTTTTATAATCAATTCCAAGTCTCCAATGACGATGATATTCATAGCTTTATCTGCTTTTATCAAAGTCAGTCCCATGAATGCAGCCAATACTTCCCCTTGATTATTTGTCTTGTGTCCTAGTTGCACGAAACGGGGAAACGTTTCTAAGTTTCCGAAACCGGGATGGTATGAAACATGCTCCCAAAAAATGGAAACATCGGGGGAAACACCGTATATAATATATAAAGTTTTTTTTAAAATAAGACATTATATTGCAAGAAAAACATAATGCTGCAAGAAAAATTGCAATAATGATGCAAGAAAAACATAGAAAATGCAAAAGAAAAATATAATTGATTATTTGGGGGCCCCACAACCCCCTTTTTTTTTCTTATTTCGCCTCAAAGACCTCCGGTCGTACGGGCTGGTACAACCGAGAAACGCTGCTGGCCGTACTGTATGGCGTTTCCCGGCCATACCNGGGGGGGGGGGGGGGAAACAGGGGGGTACCGTTTCCCGCAACTTAGCATCGGGGTCATATATGATCTCCCCCGCACCTGCTGCTCCTTCCTGGAGAATGATTCATTAGTAACATATAAGACACCTATTTTGATGTTGCATCTGTCCATGGACAAGGGAGAAATGCTTTCACATCCAGTGAACTTAATTTCATTGCAAGATTAGTAGTGTATTTGTGGCATTGTTGTGAGACTTGGCCAAGATTCGTGAGTCTTGCTTAGTCCATCCTAAAACGAGTACTTAGTGAAAATTCAGCGTGAAACTTGCCCATAAATTGAAACTGAGCAAAACTCGCCAAACTTGGCAAAACTCTCCAGAACTTGCTTATAATTTTTTCGAGACAAAATTTCCAGTATTTTGAGTTTTTTTTTTTTGAATGCCGAGTTTCAACGAGTCTTGAACTGAGTTTTGCCGAGTCCCAAGTTGGCCAAGTTTTTGCCGAGTCTGAGTCTCACAACCTTGATTTGTGGTACAATAAATTGTTTGGCCAATTTAGACTTTATTGATGTATTTGGTGGCCTTTAATTGTATGGAAACACAATAATGAGATTAAGTATTATGCCATGGATATGCAACAGGAAGATCTTCAAGATTTAGTGAGAACCTAGGTTGCAAGATGTAGCTGTGATTGATAATATATTTTATATCCAAGTAACTCTGCTGACAGACCTTTATTGAATTTGGAAGAAATGACACATTTCAGTAAAGATAAGATATGGTGTCCACAAATGACTGGTGAAAAGGTCAATGAGACTAGAGAGTACAAACAATGGTCACTAGACTATGGGAGTGTCTAGAGCACTCCTAGATGCTAAAATTTATAAAAACATAGAAGAGATACACATGATGATCAAAGAGAGAGGAACAGGAGCTAGGAAAAACATAAGTGAAATGTTGAGATTTGGGTACCTTGGAAAGTGGTCCCTTTGTGTTTGTGAGCTTCTAAACACACGAGGGAAGTACTTTGTAACTTGTACCATGTACTTTATGTCTAATTTCACTTTGACTTAGGAGATTTAAGTCAAAAGTGAAATTTGGTCATTTAAGCCTAAAATGACAATTAATTCACTTTGTGGGTGAATTAAGGGACATAAAGTGAAACTATGGAAACTTAAGTAAAGTGGGTATTGAGTTGAGATTTACTTGAGATGATCTCAACCATTGATTAGGGATGAGATGAGATGATCTCATCCACCCAACTTTTAGGTTTCCTTATGCTTCCTTAAGGAGGAAGCAAGGGGCAAAGGAGGGCTAATTCCTTGTTTTGTTCACTTGAGGAGAAGGAGAAAGAGCAAGAGGATGAGAATGGAAGCATATGTTGAGACTAGCTTGGGCGCTCCCTTCCATGGAGATAGCCAACAGGTTTAGGGTCTCAGTTATTTAGTGGGGAGATTCCTGTTCTGAGGAGGGTGCACTTGAGGAGGAGGGCGTATCATCAGTGGGGAGGACTTAGAGAGCTCAGATTGCAGTGAGGTCTATTTCAGAGGGAGGCTACTCATCAGTATCAGAGTACTGTGGAGGGGTTTCTAGATCAGAGCTTCCAGTTGGCTTCTGACTCCAGTTCAATGGTCTTGTCAGCATTTATGGAGGGCGCACCATCCTAGGTCGCTCTTGCTTCATTTGGACTAGTGTTGCAGCTTGGATCAAGCTGCTATTGTATCAGGTTCATCTATATTTTGTACATGCTGTATTCCACCATCTATTCTCCTCATATATAGACATATATTCCAAACTGGTTTTCCTCGTGGGGGTTTTATTCAAGGTCATGTTGACCAAAAATACCCGTGTTCAATTTCATGTATGTTAGAGTGTAACTACTGTATTTTCAGCTGTAAAGATCTCTAGGTGTGTTACATTTATTTTGGTATGCATGTGCTAACCCTTGGTGACTAAAACTACATTCTAGAGCACCTAAATTGCGAATGTAACCGTAACAAATCAGTAAGAAGTTCCTGAACTGTTGGCTGTTCTAAAACAACAACAAAACCTTCATTGACAGTTGAAACTTAGAGCCAACTTGAGGTCAAAGACAGACCTAGTTGGCAGCTTGGAAAATCTTCATGGTATCATAGCTGAGGTGGCTGATTTTTGAGTAGTTTGGACAACATATGAGTGGGCTGTTATAGACATCTTCTTGGCAGATTTTGTGGACAGCCATTGATAGTGTTTAGTGGCTGCTTGTTAGCAGAATTTTGTAGAGGATTGTAGAGAAGTTTGTGCACAATTTCGACAACCTCTTTTCACACTTGCGTGGACAGGAGTGAGGTTGTATTTCACGACCTCTTTTCACACCTATATTGCTAGGAGTGAGGTCGGTGTTCACTTGCCTCTTTTCACACCTGTGTTGACAGGAGTGAGGCAATGTTCCTTTGCAGTTGGAGCATCAGTTGGAGTGTAGTTTGACAGTCATGTCAGCATCTCAGATGCGTGCGGAGGATAGGCTAGCTGGAGCTAGCAACTGGTCGCCTTGGAAGGCGAGGATCGTCTTTATCTTGGAGGACCTCGAACTATGGGATATAGTTGAGGTGCCTATGGCTGTTCCCCCTGCTACTGCTCCCATCTTGTTAGCAAAGTTCAGGAAGAGGAACAACAAGGCAAAGAGGACAATATGTGATTCAGTGAGGGATCACATCATTCCCCACTTGACTGGGAAAGCTTGGGCATATGAGATGTGGGCATCTCTATGTAACCTTTATCAGAGCTCTAATGAGAATCGAAAGATGGTTCTTCATGATCGACTGAGGGGCATTCGCATGCTCGAGGATGAGTCAGTTACTTCTTTCCTTGGTCGTTACACCCAGATCAGAGACGAGCTTGGAGCCGTCAGAGAGGTAGTGGAACCCAATTCTATGGTGAGGACAACCTTAAACAACTTTACCAAACCATGGGATCCATTCGTTCGTGGCATTGTTGCCAGGGAGGTCATGCCCACATGGGAGAGAATGTGGGATGACTTCGTTCAGGAGGAGACTAGACTTGTGGCAGAGGCTTCTGGACAACATCAACAATAGACAATGCAGGGTGATGAGGATCTTGCTCTTTGGACAAAGGGCAAGAAGAAGACTGGCTGGGGAGGTCGACAGGGTCCCAAGTTTGGGGCTCCACCACAGGGAGGAGAGAGCAACAGTGGGACGAAGAGATATATGAGCTTAGTGAGATGCTTTGATTGTAGGGATTTGGGTCACTATGCAGGACAGTGTCCCAAGAAGAAGAAGAAGCAACATGATGTTTTAGCAGTGACAACAGTGGAGCTTGAGTTTGATGAACAGTTTGCGAGAGAGTGTGCATTCGCGACTACTTCGTCTGTTGTTACACCATCCAACATCAGATGGGGAGACAAAGTTGAGGATGACCTATTGACTCATAGTAGTGATTCAGAGGAAGCTCAGACTCAGGTTTCATGGACACCATCATCAAGGGTGACTAGTCCACTCGGGACATCTTCAGTTTCAGAGTTGCCGAGACAGAGGGTTGGTGCAGGGGCTTCAGAGCATCATAGATTGATGAGGAGGAGCGACATGGCACCATAGAGGCTTGAGCCTCACTTCGCTACGGAGACTGGCGTATTAGGTTCTGGATCCACTTTAGGTGGGAACTACTTTGCGAGAGGCCAAGTTGAGGCATCTTGGTGAGATGCCGAGATCTAGGTGCTCTTGGTGAGATACCAAGAGGGGGAGACTTTTGGTGAGATACCAAGAGAGTGACTCTTGGTGAGATGCCAAGAGTAGTGACCGCTGGCGAGATGCCAGGAGGTAGAAATCCTTGGTGGGAGACCAAGGTGGAGATCTTTGGTTTGATACCAAGATCTAAGTGATCTTGGATAGGTGGAGAGACACTTCCATCTATAGATCACGCAGATTGAGCAGATCTGTGTCAGACTACTTTCATTGATCAGGGTACAACCATACTCACTGAGTATATGCCAGGAGGCAACCATGTCCACTATAGGGATGATATTGGTGGTGAAGGGCACTTTCTTCGGTAAGAGGGAGTGTTGAGATTTGGGTACCTTGGAAAGTGGTCCCCTTGTGTTTGTGAGCTTCTAAACACATGAGGGAAGTACTTTGTACCTTGTACCATGTACTTTATGTTTAATTTCACTTTGACTTGGGAGATTTARKTYAAAAGTGAAATTTGGTCATTTAAGCCTAAAATGACAATTAATTCACTTTGTGGGTGAATTAAGGGACATAAAGTGAAACTATGGAAACTTAAGGAAAGTGGGTTTTGAGTTGAGATTTACTTGAGATGATCTCAACCATTGATTAGGTATGAGATGAGATAATCTCATCCACCCAACTTTTAGGTTTCCTTATGCTTCCTTAAGGAGGGCGCAAGGGGCAAAGGAGGGCTAATAACTTGTTTTGTTCACTTGAGGAGAAGGAGAAGGAGCAAGAGGATGAGAATGGAAGCATATGTTGAGGCTAGCTTGGGTGCTTCCTTTCATGGAGATAGCCAACATGCTTAGGGTCTTAGTTATTTAGTGGGGAGATTCCCGTTCTGAGGAGGGCGCACTTGAGGAGGAGGGCGCATCATCAGTGGGGAGGACTTAGAGAGCTCAGATTGCAGTGAGGTCTGTTTCAGAGGGAGGCTACTCATCAATATCAGAGTATTGTGGAGGGGTTTCTAGATCAGAGCTTCCGGTTGGCTTCTGGCTCCAACTCAGTGGTCTTGTCAGAATTTACGGAGGGCGCACCATCCTAGGGCACTCTTGCTTCATTTGGACTAGTGTTGCAGCTTGGATCAAGCTGCTATTGTATCAGGTTCATCTATATTTTGTATTTGCTGTATTCCACCATCTATTCTCCTCATATATAGACATATATTCCAAACTGGTTTTCCCCGGGGGGGTTTTATCTAGGGTCATGTTGACCAAAAATACCCGTGTTCAATTTCATGTATGTTGAGTGTAGAACTATTGTATTTTCAGCTGTAAAGATCTCTAGGTGTGTTACATTTATTTTGGTATGCATGTGCTAACCCTTGGTGACTAAAACTACATGCTAGAGCACCTAAATTGCAAATGTAATCGTAACAAATCAGCAAGAAGTTCCTGAACTGTTGGCCGTCCTAAAACAGCAGCAAAACCTTCATTGACAATTGAAACTTAGAGCCAACTTGAGGTCAAAGACAGACCTAGTTGGCAGCTTGATAGGACCTAGAAAATCTTCATGAAAAACCCTAAGAGGCTTGAGATCCTGGCTCAATATCAGCATCAAAACTGGAAATAAAATTAGAGGCAGAGGAGGGAGAAGAGGCATCCGTGTCGCTGTCTATCACTGTGAAGGAACTAGTGCAAACTAAATCTTAATATTTAGAGTCCAGTTTCATGTGATTTTGCTCCTGGATTAAATCTTTCATGTGTGCCATTGAGTTTTTTCCACAGCACAGGTTTTTCCAACTTGTCTTTGACATTTTCCTTTAGATGTTGATGCTTATCTTTTGTTCTCCATTTTCTCACCAAAGATGCAAGTTACATCGGACATTTAGAGAAGAGGAAGATGCAGAGGTTTAGGATATAGCTACTTCTAATTTGCAAATATAAGTCTAATTTACTGAAACAGATGAAGATGCTTGAGCCTTAAAGTTTGAAAACTGCAGTAGAAAACTTCATTCTAAATTATAAAATATATGTATTTTCTTATTTAAATGTTACGATTTCGTTATAATCTTGAGTTAGGATGATAAGTTTTGTCTCACGTTATTCAGGCCACTCTATATGTTTTATAAACTTTGTATTTACTGTATTTTCTGGTATTTTCTTTCTTTGCCAGCTTCATTTTCACAATATTCTAGGTGTACTATATCATCCATATTATATAAAATGGTTGTACAGTTTTTGCAAAATGACACAGTTTCACTCCTGAAGAAAGTGATGGAAGGGATTCAGGTGCAACATAATGCTTAGAAGTAACATTTTTAAAGAACTAAAATATTTGATGACTGACAAAATAAGAACTAGAAGCATCTAATGATAAACAAAGTAAGATAGCAATGTGGCATAAGCCACAGATTACAGCTTGTTGGGATATGTATAAATATTGAGAGATGAAAGGATTTGTCATCTTTGCGATACTAAGAAGGTGGACAACAAAAAGCACTTTCTCTTAGAATGTCCTCTGTATGCCCACATTAGATTTCAATTTCAAAATATTTGTAGCAACAACAACCTTCCTAACCTGTTAACTAATCAAAACTATTGAGATTTAGGAAAGCTTCTCTCCAATATTTTCAAGCATAGAAATAAAGTTCTAAAGCAAACCAATTAATTTGCTTACCATTTTTATTAAGGTGTAATAGACCAAAGTTGGTCTCAGTGGATGGTAACAATCATCATCATCTTCAAAATTTAAACTTCAATACACAAATGAAGATAATAAGAAAATTGCATGTATTGGAAAATTTGAAAAGAAAAACATAAAAGATGAATCTGTTGTGGAAATATGTTTCCTTTTAAGTTTTAATGCAAAATGTATGGCTTTCATGTGACTAGAAAATTGATTGATCCATAGTAAGGGCAAATACAGCTTTAGGGACAAGAACAAGGATTTGTGGCATGTTCAGATATAGGGAGCTTCTTGCTTTCCTTTTATTAAGGATGCCATTGTTATGGGGTATAGGGTGCAGGATCTTAGACTCTTAGGTTACTGGCTACTGTTGTGACTTGTACCTTTCTCCTTGTTACTTTTCTGGTTGTGACTGCAATTCTTCTTACTGTGGATTTTTTACTTTGACATTTCTCTTTTTTTTTTTTTTGTCTTCCTCTTTTTGGTAAAAGTTGCAAACTTTGCTTGCTTAGATGTATACTAAAGAGCTGTGATGTGTTACAAGCAACCGGTTTTCTTTTCTATGATTTACAGGGTGCATGGGCACCATCCCTGAACATTGCAACAGTCTTGGCAAGTATTGGTTTGCTTCTTTCTGAGCCAAATCCAGATGATGGCCTTATGGGTGATATAGTGAGATGCCTCCCATTTTCCATTCATTTTATACTCACAACATGAACATAATTTCATTTTACTTTTGAAATTCTAATCCATTGCATACAGAGTGCAGAGTACAAGCACAATAGATCTAATTTTGATCAAAAAGCAAGATCATGCACCCAGAAGTATGCTATGCAAATGGATCATCAGCTGAACACTTTGCCAATGGAGATATCATGTGCAGGCAGTGCATTACTGGTATGGGATTCAGAAACGTTCCAACTTCTAGAACATATGGCAGGCATGAATGAAATTCACAATGCACATGTGGCAATCCCTGTCATTGCGGATAAGCTTCACTGAGAGCTTTTTGCTTCCTATTCTTTTTAGATGCTAAGAAGATACTTTTTTCCGTTTTATTTTCACATGCTCTTTTTAAACTTATTATATGCATACGAGTATATTAAATGTTAGTCTTGAAGCTAACTGTTGAATTTTTTTTCAGTGTCAAACCTATTAAGTTTTCTTATTTTTATCTGTTTATACAGACTGGGCAGACATCGAATAAAGTGATTGACCCTCTTAAACAAATCAACGGCATTGCTGTTACATCTTTAAGTGGAGCTCTAGGTCAATCAAATCATAAGGGGGAAGTGGAAAATGACTGTGTTGTGAATCCTGGAAAATCAACACAGTCGTTCAGCAAGAAGCTCTCATTAGCGAGAGAACCTGTATTGCAGCCAACAAAAGATCCTTCTTGTGAGATCATGACCTATGGCCAAAGAAGGATGTACAAAGAGAATGTAAATTTGCAACTTGCACAGCATATGGATATGAATGCTCAACAGAGATTCCACTCCACTTCAATACTTCAAACAAATGACGGCGAGAACAGGTTGCTTGAGAAAGGTGGAACCAGTGATTCATCTAGTTTGATGCAAAACACATCCAAGGGACTGGACATAAGTGCAGAGGAAATAATTTTACGGGAAAAGGAGAATTTGCAGGCACGAAGTTGGAATGCAAAAAAACCTCAGTCAAAATTGTCAGTCTTAAAACCTCTGGACGGTAACTCTACAATGAATATGAAAGAGAACATGAAAACAGTGCAGTTACAGAATAATATATCCATACAGAATAACCAAAGTATTCCTCCTCTTCAGAACCATGATAAGAGAAGGCATGGTGAATTGCAGAGCCTACAGTCTACGGGGTCAAGTATCCAAGGGCTTCCCATGACAAGGTCAGTTCAACCCGAAGAAGGTGTTTCCCAAAACAGTACTGAAGAGAAATTTCAGGTGGGAGCCTTAAGAGAGGTACCAACTATTATTGTGTCAGATAGTGAGAGTGATGAAGAGCCTGTTAAAGTGAGATCCAGGCTTTCATTGTCACAGAGGACACTGACTGGAAAGAGGAAGTTGAGATCTAATGTCGGGTAAACGATTCCTTTTTCCAAAACAATTGAGTCTATAGATGTATTGTTTCATTATGAAACACAGGTTTTGGAAAATGCTGGAGTTTTCTGAACCTCATACTTGATTCGTATATCCATTATGTAAAATGTGTTTTTTTGTTTGGATATCTTACTGGGTTCAAGAGGTCTGCATTCTAGCTGTGCTATGTTAGTTAAATCTCTTGCGTGTCAAGAAACAAGCTTTTAGGTCTAAGTTCTGGTTTGCCTTTAATGGAGTGGATTAAGTAAATTATCGTCATACATCTTTTGATTTACATTGCTTCTGCTTAATCACAAACTAAGCTGGGTTTTGGAAGAAAGTTCTAAGCATGATTACTTTCTAATACATTCTAGAACATGTCTAGATGATGGGAACATAATCATAAGCTAATTGTTATGTAAATCCATCAAGCCCTGCCAAATGTATGAGGTGACCACAGACAGCGTGGCAGTGCTCCTGGCTGCTCTGAATCACATCCTATGTTAAGGATCATGAAATTGTTTGGCATATCATTTCGTTCCTGGGCATTACTTTCATAAATGAAGATAAATTCTTTCGGGTACCAATCTTCATATTGTTGGAAGATGATTTTTCCTGTGGCAACTGAGCAGGCAAATAAATTCATGAAGGGGGATTTTTATTGGCACCGTCATCTTCATTGGCAACCTACATTGTTGGGCCCTGATACCTGTCCAAGGATGTAAGTGTCCGTTTCAGTTTTTTTAGGTTCAAACCAGTTTCCCTAAACAGTCGAGATTCCGTGTTTGAAAATTTTTCAATGACATTAAAATATCCTCCCTTTTGTTAAGTTTCCTGAAGACAAGACAGACCTTGTACGAACTCCATGGACAAGCCCAGAAATGACAGCTTTTCCTGAGCAAAAGCTGAAAGAAAGAAAGAACAAAATAAAAAGGAAAAAATAAAATTTACTAGCATACTCCCTCCCTAATGGGAGAATGAGGATGCCGAAGTGGTTCAAAGGAGTTTTTCAAATTATTGTTTTTAATAAGAATGATAAAGATATTGCAATTAGAAATATGATTCTATTTCTCCATGTGTCAAGATATAATAGGGTTGAAGTAAACAAAGAGAACACACATGTAAACTGAGAGAACACACACCATTGCTTCCCAATATATATATATATATAATTTTTTTTTAACACAGTAGAGGCAGCGATTGAGACTGGCCACCTTGCTGAAAAAACCCCCAGCTAGTGCGTTTGAACCAATCAGCCAAACATTTGAACTTGAACTTGAGACCTCCTGGACTCCAAAGGACTGGAAGAGGGTGGCTCTGCCAATCCACCTACAGGCCTAAGCCCCATTGCCTCCCAATATGAGGAAACCACATAAATTTCAATCTATCACTCTATTTTTCTATGTGTCAATATATGCTTCCTAAAGATAATGTGGAATTGCCATCAACATAGGTGGTTACTACTTTGTGTTGAGGAAGTTTGCATCCTTGTGATGAGGTTAGGTGTATTCATCATGTAGCAACCTCATGAATATTACAGGATGCACGTCTCAATGATTTGTATCACAACCATCCTCATAGTATGATGAAATCTATTGTAATGAAATTGATATAGGTTAAGATTAGATGTAACCTACATGTTATAAATAACCTCTCACAAACTGTATTTTAATGCTTTGGGTTATAAATGCATTATGAGACTTTGAAGATCAATTTTGATTGTATCTAGGGACTGCATGAGTATGACCTTGAGAAGAGTGTGACAATGCTACTTTTGAAGCGAAAATTGCATGAGGTAATAAAATAACTTGTATTCATATTTTTCAAAAGTTCTAAAGCAATTTTAGGGTTGGTGTTCGTAGACCACATTGTGATGTTTTTGGGAGTTAATAGTCACTATTGCTAGGTGGTGAAACTAATGCATCAACAAATGCCCCTTGATGTATGAGGGTAGGGCATCAACATATAGTTGAAATACATCATTTTTCTATTTGCAAGGTGAACTTAAGAGAGTCAAAGAAGATGCTACTCACTAGAAACTTAGAAAACCACTTGTCAACACCACTGATGATGCAAATAATAATATTCTTTTCTACACAAGTCAGGCATAACTATGCTTGTATGAGTATCAAGTCAATGTGCAAATAGAACCATGGCATCAGGATAAAGGGCCAAGTCAAAATACAATTAGGACCATAGCAAGACATGATAATGGGCTAGGGCATGATACATTAACACATATATTGGAGTAATTGAAATTATAACACCCAAAAGGGGCACAAACTAAGGAACAATGAAGGCCTAATGCTGGGAGGCCTTATATGTACAAGATAATTGATCCATTGAATGTGAGCTTTACATGTTCAAGAAAATTGTGTCCTAGAATATTAAACACAATGAATCTCCATGATGGGATAATGAGTTAAAGTCGAACATGGGAGAAACCATCTAGTCAGAAATTGATGATGATGATCTCTGCTAGATGTGAGGTAGCCCACCATTGAGGAAAATGGGTGCCAAGGTATGACTGTGATCCTTCAATGTGTAAATGAGATGAAGTCTAACATTGGAAGGAACCATCAAGTCAACCTGCATGATAGAAAGTACTGCCATATGCGATGTGGACCACCAATGATGAAAACAAACACCAATGTACTAAACCTCTAGATCAACCCCTATAGCAAGATGTATTGTGGTCGATAAGGGAAGACCCATTGGAAAAAAGGCAATGATGAAGTCCCTTTAACAACATGACATAGGAAATACACTGATAAGATGTAGAGATAAGACTTGACATTGGGAAGGCCATCACAAGGATGTGACACAAGACTTCCCTTGATATTGAGCAAAGACGATGATGGACCTAAACAATGACTACAAGTAGAGAACCAAGAACAATTGAGTTTACCAAAGTTAGAATGGTGACAATTAGGTGATAGAGTATAGGTAAGTGGATAGGGCAAGAAAACTTAAGGATCACGATGAAGGAATGGTGTGGTACGAGTAGGTGACTAGAGGTATATGCTTTGGTAAAGGGTGATATAGATCCCTGCTTAGACTCAAGGATTAACAAGGGTCTCTTTCTCTTCTCGGGCCCTTTTTTTTTTAATTTTTTTTTTTTGGGTTTTTTCATTAAATAATAAAAGAATATCTAATGGTACAAAGAGGAGATAGGTGCAAAATATTGGTAATTAGATCCCTAATGTGCATGGGAACATTAGGGAAACAAAACATAGCGACAAATGAGCAACACAAGAATGGGCATTTTGGTGCATGTCTCATATTGGACAACAATGGTTTGCATGCATATGGGGTTTCACAACATGGTAATGACAAGCAAAGGAAGTGAGCAACAAGGACTGGGTGGGTGAAGTAGCAACTAGCAAGGCATAGCAACAAACACAAAATAAATGGTCGTGAGTCCCCATGGGGAATGACTAGAAATTGATAAGAGTGGGAAATGAGGTCTAATAATAAATTTTAGATTGTAGGACCTCTAAATGAAAGAGCTCAAGATGGGTGCTAGAAGCCCAAGGGCTCTAAACTAGGGAAACTCAACATATAAAATCTCTATCAATGAATGAGTGCAAGAGAGATGCACACCATTGGTTGAGGCAACATCCTCTGAGATGGTAGAGCCTAAGGCAAATATGGGTGGAAAGAAGAGTCAAATGCAATGGTGTAGAGGGCATACCTAAGCCTAAATGCTAGTTTTGAGGTGATACCCAAAAGAGTTTGAAGGAATAATAAGGACATCCCAAATGCAAAAAAATATGTCTTGGATGTTTTCCTACACACAAGAATCAAAACCCATTGTGTGAAATGACTTGATAAAATAAAAGTGACAATGTAAATGGCACTAAAAATGGTCCCTGTATACCCCCAAATGAAGCAAGTGAATATCTAAGTCAATACTATAAATAGGACATAGCCAAACTTTGAAATCATTTGTACATATGTGTGTGTTGGAGTTGGAGGTTTTCCCTAATTGGTATTTTGTTGATTAAGAGAGATTCTATTAGTGGACTTCAATTTTGTCATTGCCAAGTTGGTGTTCATCACCCTTTTTTTCTTTTTAACCATCTAGTTTTTCACTTTTTTCACTTTTATTTTATGGGGTTTTGACCCTACTTTATCAGTCTATAGAACCATGTAGTTATTGAGGCTTTTCTTGCATTGATTACGTTGAAAAGCCTTAAATTGTCATATTGTTGTGCTAGCAAACCGAGAAAAAGTATGATAGACATCTAAAACTTGGAAATTTTGAATGTAGTTCAAGATGGTGTGCTTACATTGGAGAGAGAGAGAGAATGGAGAGATACTAATGTTGGCTAATGGTGATGCTAAGGTCACTTGATTATTATTAGGATGCGAACTACTAAATGTTTTCCACTTCCCTCTTATGTGAGGAAGTCTCGAGCTACAAGATGGAATCATTCACGTGGGACCCAAACCACAATGTGTTGATGGCACCATGTCAAAGGTTGGATCTTACATTCAAAGATATTTGCTTCTTAACGATTTTCCCCAACGAGGTGAGGAGGTTGATCCTTGTCCTTCTATTGAGGGGATCAATGTACATATCAATGAACTCATTGATTGCCACTGTCAAGTGGGGACCTAGAAACAAAGTGGTATGATTCCTATTGATCATATAAAGTATGTGGGTAGTTGATGTATATCACATATGGTACTTAGAGCAATGGGTTGATTTTCTCTTCATAGGATCTCAGGTGGATAACACTAGTTGGTTTGGGTGGGACCTTATTCGATTAGGAAGGGGGATTTCTCAATAGCTTACTATTTTAGTTGGGAAAATGTAGGAGGAAAGGACATGGAGAGTTCGCATATGGAAGGATTTTATGCTCATATTTATTTGATCTTGTGCCATTTATTCATCGACATGTGTCAATGAGAGGAGGCCCATAAGAGCCTTGCATGGTGTGGAATGATGGCCCATGTTGATGGAGAGGTTGGTCGACTATTCAACTAAGTATTCTTTGACATAAGGGAGAAGCACATAACAATGCTACATGACTACCCTTATTATGGGATGGATTACATTGGTTATCTTGACCTTCCTCTTCTACCAGGTATTGAATGGGGTGATATTGCCATATTAAGAAGTGTTTTTTTAATGTTTTTGGGTTTTTCTACACACTGATACCAACTATCAAGTGAATTATTGATAGACATTTGTCTTAGGAGGTGTTGACCAAAATTGGTCATTTATATTTTCTCCCTCCTGGAATAGTAATAAAAAAATCATATTAAAAGAAGACAATTTTTGAACGATTACAAGTTCATTGGCTAACCCTCAGTTTCAACGTCGCCACACATTTTTCGGATTCGAAATCCCAGTTCGTATGCTCAAGATATTTAGGTTTGTGTCTAAGCAACAAAAGTGCTTCTTGTATGTAGAGTAAAGCTATGAATTCTTGGAAACACACTCAATTCTTTGGAACTATGTCTTTAGTTTTTGGTACCATGACTCCACGCTTAAAAAATATTATTGGGTTCATGACCCGTGTCTTTTCTTCTTGTTACATTATGGTAGGTTTACGCACCATACTTCTCTTATCATCTCTTTGTCCCTTATACTCGCCGTATTCCATACTCCATAATCTCCTGACATTTAGAATTATTTAATTTGTTTTTTCTCCCCACATCTCCTTTCTTTCTCTCCTCTCTCCTTACCACCCCCTTACCCATACTTAGTCTAATTTTATAATTTAGTGGGTTGGCGGACTCGCCACACTCATACAATTCCTCACCTCTCTCACTCCCCAACCCGTGAATCCAACTCTCTCCTTATCTCTCCCCCTTACCTCTCTTCTCACCTTACCTTATCCACCCCTCTTACCATAACTTTATTTTATTTATTTCTTCTCTCTCCCTATGCCATGGCGGGTTGGCAGACCCACCACATTCCCTTACCCCCTTACCCCCTTACCTGCCAACCCGACACTTCGACACTCCGACAAATTACCC
Organism: Picea engelmannii; assembly: GCA_009831015.1. Taxonomy (NCBI): domain Eukaryota; kingdom Viridiplantae; phylum Streptophyta; class Pinopsida; order Pinales; family Pinaceae; genus Picea; species Picea engelmannii. The sequence goes on from ML794574.1 coordinate 191,575, forward strand.
TCCCCCTCACTTAACCTCTCGTCCATTTATTATAGCCGTAGGCTAAACGTTCTACGAAATGATGGTTTTTTTCGGGGACATTTGCCCAAAAATCCGGTGTGAAATTGTTGGATTCATAGATTTGAGTGATTATTTTTGTATAATCCGAGTGCCCCAAGGGTTTTTCAGCATGCTGAATCCATTTCTGCATTCAAAAATGGATTTTGAATAACAAAAAATAATGATTCATGTAAATTTATATCGCCGGATTTCGGCGAAAAAAGCCATTTCATAGAACAACTAGCCAACGCCTTTATTATATACCTTAAACATTTTACCATAAAATTCTTATTTTTTTAACCATTAAAAATATTACCAATTCTTTTTTTTTAACCATTAAAATATTACCACTTGCCAACCACTTAAATTATGAGACATGGTGATTAATAGTTGGTGACACATGGCACCCCATCATTGGAGACATGTGGCATATTACTATTGGATGACACATGGCATATTATTATTGGTCACACGAGGCATGGTGACACATGGTATTGTATTATTTGTTACACATGGCACCCCATCATTGGAGACACGTGGCACATTACTAATGGATGACACATGACACCCCATCATTAGAGACACGTGGCACATTACTATTGGATGACACATGACATATTCTTTTTGGCTACACGAGGATGACTATTGACATACCAGGTGATGAAAAGTGGTGACATGTGGACGGTGACTCATCACATTGACTTGGCGTGGGTGGAAGATGACTTTGGTCAAAATATTAATGGTTTAATCAATTTCTAAGGAAGGTCAAATTAACTCCATAATCTCCTCTTCTTTGTTTCTTATTAAGTATGCATTATACTTTCTATTATATACATTGAAACCTATTAAAATCCCATGCATGTGGGATAACTTTTTGAAGACAAGTCAAATTTCTAAAGAGGAAAATGAAATTTGATCAAAGGCCCACATTTGCCCATAAACTTGGTCAACGACTGCTGAGCAACAACTTTGCAGAGGCCATAACTTGAGCTCCGGGTGACGGAATTGCGCAAACTTTATATCATTGGAAAGGTAATTGGATGAGGAAGATGTTGGTACAGGTTTCAAGGGATGAAATTGGCCATAGCTTGCCCATAAATTAAAAGAACAACCAATTTTGTTTTTTGATGGATTCACTTGACAACTCAACTTCACGAGCTCATATATTGAGATCCGAGAGTCGGATTTGGAATTTTTGTTTTATCATTGGAAAGATAAGACGATGAAGATCACATATAAATTGGTTTCAATATCGGAAAAGTTGATTATCCTATCCAAAATTAAAACACAATCCCCCTTTTTAAAGGGGCAATTAATTAAATTTTTGAAAATAAAAGTTTAAATAAAAACTTTTATTAAAGACGAAAAATGACCCATTTGAAAGGTACATATGTTAATGATGTGAACTCATTAAAGACATTTAAATGAGACATTAATTAAAGTGAATGTTTCAAGAAGAAAATTGTACGGGAAATTCAAGAAGAGAAAACCCTAACTTCCTCAAGGAGTTAGAAGAGTAAATTTTAAAAAGAGAAGAAGGGCTTAATCAAAGGTTCCATTATCATAGGGGCATGGGAAGAATATCAAAACAAGAAGGGATCAAACATGAATATACAACCAAGCTTCTGATAAGAAAATAGAGATCTCCATCTTCTCCATTCCTTTTCTTCTTCAACACCGATTTTTCATGGCTTTATGTTTGTATTTTTAAGATAAGCATGGGGTTGAGTCTCCAGTGTTCTTTCTTGTATTCTTCAAATACATTACTTATGTGATCATGAAACATTTACAACCATGAATGTGACTGTAAGAGATTTTGTATACTGTTGAAAACATTTCATGAATAAAACTCCACCAAGAATTACTTCGGGGCATGACTTCAATGATATTTCAGATCTTGGAGTTTCTGAGGGTGCTCGATGTTTGAAGTATGCTTATCAAATTATTTTATGTTTTAACTGCAATATTCTTTTAAAATTGTTTGAGATGATAACATTTTTTCTCTCCTATTTCTTGTGAGAAGATATGGATGTATTTACTATTTGTACGTGATTAAGAGGGTTGTATATATGATGTCAAGCACAAAGGTATTATGATGTTGAAGCCTTCCTTCAATATTTTCTTATTGTAAAAGATTTCTTGCTGCACATAAAGATCATATCAGGATATTGAAGAACCATATCATTTCATAAATCCAAGCCATAAAGATCTAGGGTTTGCTGCATAAGCATTCTTCCTAATCCAAGATATTCAAGATATATCTTTTATCCAAAGAGGAGTACCACTTCTATAAAAATGCAGGGGGATTCATATCCTCATCAGGTTGATGTTTCGGTCTTAACAAACTCAAACATCATCAGGAGGCCACCACCACCACCAACTAGTAGGAAACAATGACATACAAAGGATGACGCTAGATCTGAGTCAATCACGTAATGGGTTAGGCATGCAGAGGATCTTGTGGTGATGTAGGAGATGCTTGAATAAAAGATGGAGATGTTGATGGAGGGAACTCAACAGGTGGATTTGAACACCCTGGAGGATCTTTCACTGGAGGCATGCTTAGGTGCCCCACCAAAGTGGAGGACCGCGATAACGCATGTTGCAAGGGTTAGTTAGATTGTCCACAGAGCAAGTCCAACATCGTTAGGTGGTGGAGATGTAGAAGAGGACTTGACTGACCATGGATGCAATGAGGGCGAGCCACAACTAGATATTCCAACCCCATAGGTAGATTGAGTTGATATGTATCTAGTAGGGATAGTGCCCCTATTTTGTATCAACATGGATTATATTTTAAAAAACTTATGTACACAAATCCCCATCTATGTACTAATTTTTTTGGCTTGTATCTATTGTGTGTATTTAATGTATGAATGGCTTGGTAAAGAGCCTCGCTTGTATTTACATGAATCTAACACTCCTTAACATCTAATGTGATAAATTCCAATCTAAAATTTGATTTACCAAATGATCAATATAAACATTTGGATCCTAGGACCATGAATAAATGTGATATACTAAAATTGTCTGGAAATAAGTTGCATGTGAAAATACTTACCAAGGAGATGGGGGTTGCATAGAATAAACATTGTTCAATTGCAGAACTATGCGCTAAGAATATAGGTGAACACTCATGTGATGAACACGATTAGGGGCCATAACATAAACTAACAATCCAATCATTGCACTATATTATGCTTCATTGGTGGTTGCATTTTAATTTTTAAACATGTGAAGTAAAAGAATGCATACAAATTCTTAAGCAACATACAAATTAATCAATGGCTCATACACATAATACACATAATCTGTTTACGATGGAAACCCTTAACCGAGAGAAAAACATTTTTCCTTGGTGTCGCACCTCTCAACTCTTCATTGTATTAATTTCACCATTCACAATACAATGTATACACTATTTAGGTATTCCACAGCTTCCAAAACCCTAATCCGTTAACCCATATTAGATTACAACCCTAATCCCTTAATCTAAGATTAAATTAGAAAACCGCTAAAAATAGAAAAAATTGCCCCCCCCTAAAAATTTCGAGGTGTTGCCTCGAATCCCATGTACTTGAAAACCCTCTTTACAACTGTCCAATGCTCCTTCCTTGGCTTTAACATATATCTACTCAGAACTCCCATTGCATGGGAAATGTATGCTGTAGTATAGACCATTGTATACATCGAACTGCCAACAACACTAGCATAGGGTACCCATGACATGTCTTCTTCCTCTTCCTGTATCTTGGGACACTGATCTATAGATAACTTAACACCTACATGAATAGGGACCTTGACCGGTTTACTTCCCTGCATATTAAATCTCTACAATATCGTCTCAACATATTTTCTTTGATTCAACGAAAGTTTTCTATTTGCATGATCTCTTTTAATCTCCATTCCCAGAATGGAGTTAGCAACATCGAGATTCTTCATGTCATGTCAAATTTGGAGGATAGTTGCGATTTCACCTCCTTGATAACATCCATGTTGTTTCCTACCAACAACATGTCATCGACATACAACACTACATAAATGAAGTGATTACCAACCTGCTTGGAATATATACAATGATCAACCTTGCTTCTCAAAAATCTCAGTCCAATGATGTATGTGTTAAACTTTTGGTACCACATCCTAGGTGATTGATTCAAACCATATAGTGACTTCTTTAGCTTACAGACCAACTCTTTCTTTCCCTTCACTGCGAAACCTTCTGGTTGTTTCATGTAGATTTCTTCTTCAAGATCATTGTGTAGGAACATTGTCTTCACATCCACACGATCTACTTCAATATCAAAAGCAACAACAATAGAAAAAAATAATCTAATAGAAGTTAATTTAGCAACATGAGAAAATATTTCACCAAAATCAATTCCCTCTACTTGGGAATATCCCTTTGCTACTAAGCGAGCTTTGTACTTCTCCACTTAACCTTCTACATTCAACTTCTTCTTAAACAACCATTTGCTACGAACATATTTTCTTCCAGCTGGAAACTCAACTAGATCCCAATCCTCATTCTTATCCATGGCATCCATCTCTTCAACCATGACCTTCTTCCAGATTTTACTATCCTTTAAATCCACCGTTTCCCTGACATTTATGGGATCATAATCAATAATAAATAAAGAAAAATTATCACAAAAATTGGGTGGACTATAACTTTCTAGTTGTCTTCTTTCCCTCATTGATCTCCTTAATACTGGAGTATGAGGCTCTTCTTCCTCTGATTCATCTTCTTCTGTTGAGTTAGATTTCCATCATCCAACTCAAACTCTATTTTCTCAGGTTCTTCTTTTTCTCTTGGTAGGAGTTCTTGTCTGGGAACATCTTTAACCTCTCTAAAAAAAACATCATGTCTACAAAAAAATTTAGTGTCAGGGTTCCAAAGTTTATAGCTTTTGATACCATCTTTATAACCAATAAAGATACATTTTTCAGCTTTATTATCCATCTGACTCCTTTTTTCATTTGGAATATGTACATAAGAATTACACCAAAAAACTCTAAGATGATTCATAGAGGGTTTCTTACCATTCCATTTCTCATATGGATTTTTTTCAATGAAGGCTGATGTGGGTGATCAATTTATCAAGTAACATGCAATATCTACCACCTCTTCCCATAATTCTTGTCCTAATCCTCCACCACTGAACACACTCCTTTCCTTCTCCATCAATATCCTGTTCATTCTTTCTGCAACTCCATTTTGGTGAGGTGTGTATGGGGTAATATTCTCCCTTAATATTCCACGCTTCTTATAGAATTCCTCAAGCTCATTTCCACACAACTCTCCACCATTATTTGTCCTAAATACCTTTATTTTCTTCTCTCTTTGATTTTCTACCAGAGCCTTAAACTCTTTAAATTTATTAAAGACCTTAGATTTCTTTCTAAGAAAATAAATCTGTGTTCCTTGAGAAATCATCTATGAATAAAACATAATCCATAGATTTACCTAGTGATGGAACATACATAGGTCCAAACACATTATTGTGTATCAAATCTAAGATTCCCTTTACTCTTGTAGCATTAGATGAGAATCTTACCCAATTTTGTTTACCATATATGCAATGTTTACAGAAATCAAAATCTAGTTTGCAATTAGACATGCCTTCAACCATACCTTTACCATGTAATGATTAAATGCCCTTCTGTCCGATATGTCCTAACCTTTGATGCCATAACATGGTCTCTCTCCAAGGATAATATAGATCATGTCTTCTTCATTTCTTTGCTCAAGAACAATAGAACTGTTACACCCATCATTATAAGTGCTTCCCAACAACTTGTACAGAGTTCCACACTGAACTCCCCTCATCAACACCATTTCTCCTCTTACCATCTTGTAAGTTCCCTTTCCCAATAAAGTATCTACACCTGCATCATCCATCTTACTTACAAATATTAGGCTCCTGGCTATATTTGGAATGTGCAGAACCCCAAGGAGAGTTCTAATACTTCCATCTTTCAACAATAGCTTAACCCTTCCATGTCACATGATTTTGGCCGTCGAGTCATCTCCTAGGCAGAGATCACCACCATTGTACTTTTCATATTCATAGAACCACTCCCCATGAGGAGTCATATGAAATGAAGCACCCGAGTCGATCAACCATACACCACGATCTGCACGAGTATATGTAGATTCCAGGTAAACATGACCTCCTTATTTTGTGAAGGTTTTTTCCTCTGTGGAAGAGGCATAATGTAACACCCTGTTTCCCCCAGCTTGTAAAAATAACTAGACTGGCCAAGAACTATGGAAAAATCATAAATGTGAATATGTGATGTAAATGGACCTTGAGGAAAAGGTCAATGAATGTGAATAACATTATGAATTTTATTGCAGGACTGCTGAGAGGGGATGTGCAGAAAAAGAGACCACGATGGCGGTGGAAGGCACCTGGAAAGGTGGCGTTAACTTCCACCGAGAATTAATACCGTATTTGGACTCCACTGGCCTGGAGAACCAAAAGTGGCTCGCTGGCCCCGAATTAAATGTCTCGCAGGTTGGCAGGTAGATGGTTTAATGAGGGATGGGAGGTGAACCTCTCATCCGTAGAGCCGTCAGACCTGATCAACGCGAGGGTAATCGCGCCACACACAACCTCGCAAGAGGATAAGGCGTGGGGTAGAAGCAATTGGGGGGCAGATGCGAGGGGAGAACTCTGGCAATATGCAGAGTGAGTGATAGCAGAGAGGAAGGATTGCAACCTTCGCTCTTGGTCACTGGAAAACAGAGACGCAGTCTCACAACATCATGGTCTCAGCTCGGGGGTGGCTAGTGGTAAATCCACTGTGAGTCGCTAAGCCTACGGTTGGGTGGAAACGAGCACCCCTCTCAGCAGTTGCTTAACCCTGGTGTTATTTCTGATAAGTGTTTTGCCTCTGGCACCTTGCAATATATTTATTTTGATAATTATGCTCATAAGCTGCGGAACTGTGAATTTTTTCATTTTAAGAATGTCTGAGTAGTATTTTGATCAATACTAATAGTTGTATATGCTTATAACAGAAAAACCACGCATGGCTTATGTTGATAAATAAATTTAATTATGCATAAGTTTAACCAAGTCAGGCTTCCAGCCCGTTCTCGGGAAGTTGTTTACCCTTATCTGTCTCCAGGGATGCCCCGGAATAGATCTCTTCACAGAGATTCCCTCCTTGGAAAGGTTTACCAAGAACTTGGAAAAAGGACTTGGCTGTGCAAGTCTTAACAACCCTGTACGAGGAGGAATGACCCTCTTAAAATCCTGAAGTAACAGCGTAGGGGTAAGTATCGATCGACGAACGAGATTCCGTCGGAAGACCCATGGTCATTCACGACCGTTTGATTGACGAAAGAAACGAGGGCGTTACATACCTTTCCCTTTTCCTCTATCTTCGTGAATAGCGAGGAAATCGGGATCATAGACCCCCATGGTCCATGAGAACACCCAGACCATTGATTTTTCCACATCCATGAAGTAGTGGAAGAGTGCACAAGGTGGGACAGATCTAAGCCGTTAGATCTTAGCCAGAAAAACCCGACAACCATTGGATATGATAAGAGATGCATGAGGGTTAAGCCCTCGTGAATAAGAGGTTGAAAATCCCGACGAGAGGCGTGGCCATCGGGATATCGACATTCGTGAAATCCGGAGTCACGATGACATGAGGTCGGGAATTTTCCTAGTGAAAATACCAGAATCAATAGGAGCCATCCATCATAGGAGGACACGTGGACAAGATCGGGAGCCCGTTGGCATTTTAGAGATTGAAGGGACAAGATGCCGGAATATCTCAGCAGTGGAAAATCCGAAATCGCGAGAAGCGATCAAGACCATCCATCATGGGAGGATGCGTGGTGGCAATTAGAGCATTCGGGAAAAGTCCTGAAAGGAAAGTCATCCATCGGGAAATCGGGAATCCCGTGGAAAAGAAGTCCATACACTTCAAAATTGCGAAGTCCAGAATCCCGACAAAGTGAAAAGCGTCCATTGTAGGGCCAATTGTCATTATATCGGCATATCGGGGTTCGACGGATCGCGAATTCTGAGGACGAGTACATTCCGGCATTGGATAGTCTGAAAACCCGACAGGAGATAAGGTTGCGGCCTTGTTAGATAGTGGTCACGTGGGCCAGGAGTTTAGCCAGAAGGGCTAACACGTAAAGGACCATATCGGTGAATTGGATCATCGGGGATCGCGGAATCGGGATTCCTGTTGACAAGAGCTCAGGATTTCCCATGGTGGAAACCCTGGAGTAGGTCTGAGCCGTCCGATTGGCGGAGGCCACGTGTCGAGAGATTAATCACATCGGGAAACCGGGGATCGAGGATTCAGGAGTCCCGTGATCGAGTCCGGATTCTCGTGATGATAAACCCCGATGAACGGACGAGATTCTTTTGGAGGACCTTAGGGTCTGCAATGACTGTTAGATGTGGAGATGAGACGTCAACTTAAGCCAGGACGTGAATATGCTTTAGGATAAGCGGCAAGCAGATCTGGACGACCAGAGTCCACCCGTCCAAATCTACGGCGGAGGTTCCATTCCGGAGCCCCCTTACTATTCTGCCTTTAGCGGTAGGGGGGGGG
>ML794574.1:238276-259738 GCA_009831015.1 Picea engelmannii
CTATGTCGGGAACATATCGTGACCGTTGGATTTCCTAACTACAAATGCATACTAATGCATACTAAAGAAACACACTTTTACCTAACGACATATTAGACCAAGTAGATCTTAACTAACTCCTAAGTGTCTAAATATCCTAACAACTTCTTCACCTCCCTTACCTTGGGCTTCAACAACAGGCTGAACCAGAATTCTCAGAGCTCTTTAGCAGCTACGGGACCCCTTCCAAGAGAACTCACTTCCACAACACACTCTCTCACCTGGAGAGAGTTTCCCACAGGCCTGACAACCTGTCTCTTCAACCATAACCACCTCTCTCACCTGGAGAGAGTGTTGCACACATGCATGACAAACTACTTCTTCAACCCTGTTCTAGCACCAAGAAGACAACAACCAAGCTTAGCAAGGAACAGACGACGACGACGAACTACACTCAGCCAAGCGACTACGTGGCCACAACAACCCATAGTTCTAAGACACACGACACATAAAATTTTAGGATTCTCAGGCTTCATAGAAGACTCAGGTCAGCTTCACAGATTTGGTCTTCAGAGGTGCGTGGCTATGCAGAGGTCCAACGCATAGACATTACGGGTTCTGAGAAAAGGGTTCCCGCGAACTCAGGCAGAGTATGGTAGAATGGGTGCACGAATGTCCAATTGCAGACACAGATGATGACATAATGAGGAGCGAACCCCCTCCACGACTGACTTTTGCAGCTTTAACCGCATGCGCCCAGGTCGACATCTATCTTCCTGAAGCTGCATGCACTCCATTTTGCATACATTACTTTCCAATAACTTAGGAAAACACTCAACAATTGTCCACCTTAGCTTTTTAGGAAATAATAATAAATTATTATCCCTTTTAGAGGTAAGCCCCCTAGCTTAGCCCCTAGGCCCAACACTTAGCCTCCTCTCCCTTACCCAGCCTTGTGGAAGTTTAGTCCTCCATCACTCTTTCTTCGTGGTCGGTCTACACGCAACAATGTTTTTATATTTTATTTATGATCTGCATAATTACATATACAAAAATCAGGCTCCTGGCCTTTAACTCCTAGGCTCTCCGGCCTAATAAACACATAGTCCCACCAGCTTATATACACTTGGCTCACCAGCCTATAAAACATGTTTACAATACATATACATAACTGGGGCTCGTCCTTGGGGTATTACAATCCCCTCCCCTTATTTTTGCACTGTCCTTAGTGCAACTCTTTACACAACATCAACAAGATTTCCAAAATCTTCAAAAAGATGCAGGTATTCTGCCCGCATAGTATCCTCATGCTCCCATTTCATGTCCTCAGGACTGTACTAGGTCCACTGGACCTTTACAAGCCCTATGGCTCGATTCCAGAGGTGCTTTATTTTCCGGTCCAATATGTGCACCGGATGCACTTGCAAGACACCTTCTTGCTCCACTTGAATCACATTCCAATCAATTACATGATTATCATCAGGTATATATTTCTTAAGCAATGAAATATGAAACACATTATGTACAGTCATGGATGTAGGCAATGCAATCATATATGCAACTGGCCCAATCCTTTCTAGGATTTCAAATGGCCCACAAAATCTGGTTTCCAATTTGGAACAGTTTCGCAACTTCAGGGACTTCTATTGGCTTTCACTTTCAGGAACACATGATCACCCACTTTGAACTCTCGGTGGGTTCTGTTCTTGTCAGCATAACTCTTTTTCCTGTCTTGGGAAGCCTTTAAATTCTACTTAATTTTTAGCATTTTCTCTTCCATTTCCTTGAGCAACTCTGGCCCAACTACTGCTCTATCAACTGGATTATTCCAACTTACTGGAGTGTTGCACTTTCTGCCATAAAGTGATTCAAATGGGCTCATCTTTAACGATGCTTGATACCCATTGTTGTAGGTGAATTCTACCAAGTGTAGGTAGTCTTCCCATTTGGATGGTTTATCCATCACATACATCCTTAGCATGTCTTCTATTACTTGGTTCACCCTCTCTGTCTTCCCATCAGATTCAGGATGATAAGCAGTGCTGAAGTTCAGATTCGTTCCGAATCATTTGAACAACCCCTTCCATAACTTTGAGGTAAATTTCAGGTCCTTGTTAGACACAATCGTCTTGGGAATACCATGCAATCGTGCTATTTCCCTCATAAAAATATCAACAACATTAGCTGCCTTGTGAGTATTCTTTAATGGAATAAAATGGGCAACTTTCGTAAGCTTGTCCACCACCACCATGATTGAATCATGCTGCTTGCTGGTCCTGGGCAATCCTATGATGAAATCCATTGTCACTACCTCCCACTTCCACTCAGGAATGGGTAGAGGCTGCAACAACCTTGCTAGGTGCCTATGCTCAGCTTTAACCTTCTGGTATTACATACATCTGATGATGTATTATGCAATTTCTTTCTTCATACCTGGCCAAAAGTAATGGCTCTTGACTGCTGCCACAATTTTCTGATATCCAGGGTGCCCTGCATAAGGCACATTATGCATTTCATTCAAAATCATAAGTTTCAAGTCCTGGAAATTAGGTACATAGATTCTGTTCTTATACATAAGTGTTCCATCAGTCTCCAATTTATAATTTTCCACTTTCTGTGGCATTTCACCTTGCTGTAGCTTTGCTACCAAATCCCTGTACTGCAAATCTGCATTTGCAGCTTCCGAAATTCTACCTTTAATATCAGTTTGGTACATGCTAATGGCTGTAGCATGTAATTCATGCACTCTCCTGCTGACTGCATCAACCATTTTGTTCTCTTTTCCTTTGATATGCTTGATATCAAAGTCATACTCAAAAAGAAACTCCAACCACCTACTCTGCCTAGCATTCAAGGTTGGCTGATCAAACAAATACTTCAGACCGTTATGGTCTGTCCTCAGTTCAAAGCTCCTTCCCATGCGGTAATGCTTCCATTTCTTTAGAGCTTGAACGATGATTGCCAACTCTAAATCATGAGTGGCATAGTTCTTTTTGTTCTCTTTCATCTTCCTGGACTCATAACATATTACAAATCCATTCTGGCTGAGAAATCCTCCCAGTCCTTCTTTGCATATGTCTGTGCACACTAACAAATCCTCATTTGGATCTACAATCCTCAGTATTGGAGCACTAGTTAACAACTTCTTCAATTGCTGGAAGCTCTTCTTACATTCTTCTTTCCACTGAAACTTTTTCTCCTTCCTTTGCAAGGAAGTGATAGGGTGAGCTATCCTTGAGAACCCTACAATGAACCTTATGTAATATCCAGCTAGACCCATAAAGGATCCGACTTCTGTCACGTTATTAGGCATTGACCATTCTATGATGGCCTCTATCTTCTCAGGATCCACGACTATCCCCTCCTTTGAGATGATATGCCCCAAGTAATGGATCTGCTTTTGATAAAACAAGCATTTGCTCAACTTGGCATACAATTGGTGCTCCCGTAGCACCTGTAACACCATCCTCAGATGTTGTTGATGCTCTTCCTCCAACTTGGAATACACCAAGATGTCATCCAAAAAGACTATGACAAACTTGCCTAGATATTCCCTGAACACACCATTCATTAGGCACATAAAGACATCAGGTGCATTTGACAACCCAAATGGCACCACTGTGAATTCATAGTGACCATACCTTTTTCTGAAGGTGGTCTTGCTGATGTATTCATCCTTTATTCTTACCTGGTGGTACCCTGATCTAATATCTATCTTCAAAAATATCTTAGCATCCTTCAACTGATCAAAGAGATCATCGATCCTCGACAAAGGATACTTGTTCTTAACAGTCACTTTGTTCAATTGTCTAAAATCCATACACAATCTCAGCGTTCCATCCTTCTTCTTCACGAACAGGACCGGGGCACCCCAAGGCGACATGCTTGGGCGTATATACCCCTTATTTAGAAGATCTTCAAGCTGCAATTGTAGTTCTTTCAGCTCTGGTGTACTCATTCTATAAGGAGATTTTGATATTGGAGCTGCTCCAGGCATCAAGTTTACAGAGAAGTCAATATCTCTTTTCGGGGGTAATCCGGGTACCTCCTGGAATACATATTCACATTCTTTTAATACTTCATGGTCTTCAATATTTGAGACCTCATCCTTAGATGCTTCCTCCACATGGGCTGCAAATAATTGACAACCTTTCCTGTAGCACTTCTTCAGCTGCATTGCTGAGATTTCCCTGACAACAATCACTCTAAGAATTCCTTGGATTGTTCTCTAATTTCTCTCCTCATCCAGGCAAGTGAATGCCTTGTTACGACAATCTAGGATGGCGTGGTGCTGGTCCAACCAATCCATCCCAATTAGACAATCATAAGAACCTAAAGGCATAATGTTCAATTCATCCCTTATGCTTAGTCCATTCATGTCCATTGGACATGACTTAATCAACTCAAATACCTTTCTCTTGGCTCCTGTAGCCAACTGCACTAACCAAGATTTCTTGTGCCTACTTCTTGGTAAATGCAACCTTTCCACCATTCTAGGATCTACATAACTATGGCTAGCCCCTGAATCAATTAAACTAGTAAGGGCATGGTTGTTGATCATACCTTCCACTTCAATTATGTGTGATTGAAATTCAACTTGCTTGTTGTCCATGGCTGCATAGATCCTTGGTACACTTCTGCCCATGTCCTCCACTATTTCAGCTTGCTGAACATTGTGGACAGTTCTCACTTTGTCATTTTTGTGAGGGCAGTCTCTGTACCTATGATTTCCTTTACATCCCCAACATTCCATAGGTGTCTGCCTTAGTAATTGGCCACCTACTTCATCCTTCATGGCTCTCTAAAACTTGACTGTCCTTGAGGACTATTTCTGAAAAAGGGAGGTTTGTTTCCCTTCTGCCTCTGCTCTTTCTTAAACTTCTTCTGGTCATCCCAAGCCTTTCGGAAAGTAGGATTTTCATATTTCTTCTCATACAAGCATTTTTCTCTCCTTATCATTTCTTCCATAGTCTTAGGGTAATCATACTGAATCTTGTCTTCAATGGAAGGTTGTAGTTCACTCAAATACCTTTGAATTTTGACAGTCTCATCTTTGATGAATGGGACATACTTCAACAATTCCAAAAATTTTCGTTTGTATTCATCAATGGACATGCTGCCCAGCTTGAGTTCAAAGAAGTCTTTCATCTTTTTGTTGTAGTATCTTTTAGTCAAGTATTTCTTTTCAAAATAATTCTTGAACTATTTCCAAGTAATATCTTTCTCTCTGATGTGCTACACCTGTACGAGATGATCCCACCACATGGATGCTTTTTCTTTCAGTTGATACATTGCAATTCTTCCTTCTGCATGAGAGGAATAATTCTGCAGTTGGAAATATTTCCTCATGCCAAGCAACCATGTCTCGACATATTCCTCCTTCTTATGTTCTCCATCAACCATATGAGGTTTAATCTTCTTCATTTCGCCCTTCATCTCATCCACTCCAGATCTCTTGCGCCTTCTGGTAGGAGATGGGCTTGAACTACTGTGTGCCCTTCTCTTGGAGCAACCTGGGGAGTGATGATGGTGTCTACCACCACTCCTGGATACTTTTTTCTTAGAAGTCTGGTGACTCCCTGTTTTTCTCAAGTCACTCTCCTTGTCCAACTTCTTTTCTATTCTCTCCAAACTCTTCATCAACTTTAAGTTGAATTCTCCTTGTTTTTCCTGAGCTTTCCTGAGATTTCTGCTATCTCCTCGACAAGTTTGGGCATCTTTCTGTAATCTCCTCGACAAGTTTGGGCATCTTTCTGCAATCTTTCAATGATTTTCATCATGTTTCCTTCCTTATCTGTCTCTTCTCCATGCCCATTGGAGTTCGATTCTTCGATTCCCAAATGGACATCCATTCCTTTCGCCTCATTCTCTGAACTTGAAGCATTCTATGTCTCTTCCATTTCTTTGCACTCAATGGAAATTCACTGTGGTCCTAACACTTGTTGAAATCTGCAAACACAACATGCAGTCAACCGGAATTTGTCAGGCCATCAATCCTCAACAACTCCCACAAAATTCATAAACCAACACGATTTAAGAAAACATTCATATTTCATGAAATTTCCAAGATTTGCTTGGCTCTCTAACAATCCTTCGGGCACTAGTCGCTTTTCTCTTAGTTCCCAACCCACATGACCATGGGTCGTGAGAAAGCACTAGATCAATAAGCGCTTACTCGAAACTTCGGGTTTCAGAAATCTTCAAAGCACAGCACAACAACTTTTCTGAGTTCCGAACTAACGAACTCACGAAGTAGGGTGGATCGACGGTCCACGTCTACCCAACTTCCAACGACTGTCACTCACTGTGGAACTTCATGCATTGGAGCTCCGAGACTTCAGAACTTTAGAGCTTCAGGACTTCAGAACTTCGAGACTTCGGGTTCTGGAAGCTTTCATGCTTCCTTCCTTCCAATCTCGCGACTCCCGAACTTCCGACTTCTCTATCCTTCGAGCCCACATAGTACAACTGTCACCAACTAAGGCGATGGCATGTAGTACGCCTAGGAAGGTCCACATCACCCCAGGCGATGTCATCTAGCCCCACCACATTTATCCTTTCATTTCAAAACTTCAGGTTTTGGAAGTTTGTGCATCAACACATTCCGCTTCTCTCGATTGTCGTAGTTCCAAAATCTCCCTGGATCATCGACAATCTTTATCTCTCCCGCAACCAATGGTCGAGATTCACTTCACGATTCCTTGCTTCGGAGGCGTTCACCTCTCTTCGCTTCCAATCTTCCAATTCCATGAATTCTGAAGGGTTCCCGCGACTAACCTATGCACGAATTCACAAGATCTAACGGTCGATATCTCCCCTCAGATCTACAGTGTAGATCTCTTCCAGGACCTCCGAGCTTTGGATTTCGGAAGTTTGTGCCTCAATGCACCCTGCTTCTCCTGATTGTTGAACTCCGAAAGGCTTCTAGGATAACCCTCCTGCACCTTCTCCAGATTTGACGGTCGTAAAAGGGCTTTCCCTACCTTTCGAACAGATCCTACGACCCACATTACTCTTCGGCCCAATACCACTTCTGTCGTGGTTTTATGATACCACTACTCCTCCTGAGCTTCGTAACATGACCAAGGTAACTTCTTGGCACTTAGGAAGGTTTTGAGGTTCGAAATTAGTCCTCCAGACACAATTTCCATCTAAAACCTCAGGTCCAATGATCATTTATCCAACTCATCCAGGTTTAGTGCGGAAAACTTGCTCATAACTTGAATTTTTTCCATCTTGACAACAATTCTTTTCCAAAACTCTTGCTTCAATTTCCACTAACATGGACCATCTAGGCTCAATGTTGAAAACCTTGGGCTCTGATACCAATTTTTAACGTCCCCAGCCACAACCAGGCCGGGAAACGCCAATACTGCGAAACAATCACACACACACACACACACACACACACACACACATATAATATGCATTTTAATAAATTTAAAACACATAACACACAGTTACTATTACCATACAGATTCAAATAGAATAAACAATAATTCATATGCGCAATAATATACATGATAACGTTCAATTATCATAGGTATGCATAACATAAAATTAAGCACATAAATTATACTTATCTTTTCAACTGGAATAACACCACCAATTGCGTGTAGACCTTCCACGAACCTCCCAACCTTAGACCGTGCTTCTCATCACTCTCAGCAGTAGGTCAGCCCCAAGCTGGGACTAAGATCCACTGGGCAAGGGAATCCTAGGCTAGGTAAGTTTAATAGGGAGACACACAGTTGATGAGCAAGGATTCTCTCCCGGGAGCCACTTACGCCCACTKCTCACCGACTATCATTCCCTACATTCCTTCCCCACCCTAGGAGTATACACCTTCATTGTCACACATGACAGTCCATCGACTGCTTCACCTCCCTTGCCTTAGGCTTCAACAACAGGCTGGACCARAATTCTCAGAGCTCTATAACAACTATGGGACCCCTTCCAGGAGAACTCACTTCCACAACACACTCTCTCACCTGGAGAGAGTTGCCCACATGCCTGACAACCTGCCTCTTCAACCACAACCACTTCTCTCACTTGGAGAGAGTGTTGCACACAAGACTGACAACCTGCTTCTTCAACCTCATTCCAGCACCAGGAAGACAACAACCAGGCTCAGGAAGGAACAAACGATGGTGATGAACTACACTCAACCAAGGGATTGCGTGGACACAACAACCCATAGTTCTAACACACACGACACAATCAATTTTTGGATGCTCATGCTTCACAGAAGACTTGGGTCGGCTTCATGGATTTGGTCTTCAGAGGTGCGTGTCTATGCAGAGGTCCAACACAGAGACATTACAGGTTCTGAGAAAAGGGTTCCTGCGACCTCAGGTGGAGTATGGTAGAATGGGTGCGTGGATGTATATTTGCAGACACAGAGGATGATAGAATGAGGAGTGAACCCCCTCCATGGTTGACTTCTGCAGCTTTAACTGCATGCGCCCAAGTCGACATT
Source organism: Picea engelmannii (assembly GCA_009831015.1). NCBI lineage: Eukaryota > Viridiplantae > Streptophyta > Pinopsida > Pinales > Pinaceae > Picea > Picea engelmannii. The sequence continues at coordinate 246,735 of ML794574.1, forward strand.
TGTCTTCCTGGATCTGCATGCACTCCATTTTTCATACGTTCCTTTCTAGTAACTTAGGACAACACTCAACAATTGTCCACCTTAGCGTTTTAGGAAATAATAATAAATTATTGTCCCTTTTAGAGGTAAGCCCCCTAGCTTAGCCCCTAGGCCCAACACTTATCCTCCTCTCCCTTACCCAGCCTTGTGGAAGCTTAGCCCCCCATCACTCTTTCTTCGTGGTCAGTCTACATGCATCGATGTTTTTATATTTTATTAATGATCTGCATAATTACATATACAAAAATCAGGCTCCTGGCCTTCAACTCCTAGGCTCTCCGACCTAATAAACACATAAGCCCACCAACTTATATACACTTGGCTCACTAGCCTATAAAACATGTTTACAATACATAGACATAACTGGGGCTCGTCCTTGGGGTATTACAATTTTATTATGATAAAATTAGGGCTCCCATCTTGGGAAAATGGCCCCTTTGAGGAAAAGTACAAAACAACAAAATAACTGATCACATCTAAAGATCTGTCCTTCGATCTTGTTGGCCGCTACTCCTTTTCTGTCCCTTTCTCCCTTCCTCCGACCCTACCCCTACACACTTGGATGAAAGTACTTATCCACCCAATACAATGAGATTTGACCATCTCACTCCGTGTGTGTCTCCTCCTCTCACCTTAGCTTCCTTTTATAATGTGGAGATTACCCTAATTCCAAAACCCTAGATCTCTAAAGTGATCAACGACTGAGATTAGATCTCGCCAACACTTGAGATCAATGGCTTGGATTTAATTTGATTCATTAATGCCAAAAACTTTGGCATTTCCTTAAATTAAACTTAATTAATTATGAAAAGGCATTCACTTTAATAATTACTTTAATAAAGTTATTTTCCTAAGCCATGAGAGGTATTAATGACGACTTCCACATGTTAGACACAAAACCAATGTGGAATTACTTGTCCGATGCTACAAACATCAACAAAAGCAACCCCCAACTTCATCAACAAAATTCTCCCTCAAATTATCACTATTTTTGGAGGGTAAAATAGACTCTAGATAGAGAGTCTAGAGGGTAAAAGAGATAAATAATTCTTGTATCTTCCGATCTGAACACGTGAATTCCTCACGGATGTAATCACCCACCAATGTCCAACCAATGCACTATTTGTTGTGTGATGAATTCTTGTGCATGGCTGTCCATTCTTCCATATATTTTAGCGACCAATCTTCAAGTCTAGAGATTCTAGGAGGTGTTGAGCTCTCCATAACCACATGGGCATTCTCAATTCCATGCACAAATTCAAATTATATAACTGCTGAACTGTCAATTTTTCCCCAACACCTTCACTTTGAAGCACACTAATATTGGTGCCTTTCGGAACCCATTTTTTTCTTAGTTTGTTTTAGAAGGAATTCTTCTAAAATATGGCCTACCTTATGGCACCAAATGCATCGAAAGGGAGCGTTCATATAGTCCAGTGTTTGAGAGAGCTTGCGGGTTCCAAATACCAGATCCATCAAATAAATAAGGCCATCTTTATCTTTAAATTAACTAGAACCCTAGTCACTATACACTTGTTATTTGTTTCATAGCTCTCATCGATTGCTAGGGTACCACCGAGCTGATCTCCTATTGCCTTCAATCCTTCTGGCGACCACCATTCTAGTGGCAAGCTAGGTAATTTGATCCAAACTGAGTTGAAATCTAACCCAACATCATTAGGGTCGAACAATGGCATCCAAAGATGCATAAAAAAAAATGATGAGTCCCAAAGCCAATGCGACTTGGAAGTTTTCTCTACATTTGGTTTATCACAAAAAATAAAGCCTAGCCAACCTTTGTCGAGAATGTGAAAAATTGGAGAATAACCCAAAAATGGAGACCACTGCTCGAGAATCCAAGCCTCAAGGATATCATGTGAAACCTTACGGCTTGCAAATTTTTCAATAAATGCTTTTCCATCTAACTCCATGATGCCATCTGAGTTAATATCCTTCCCTACCACCAAGAATATCTTTTGTCCCCTACGCTTGTTGATTTTCCTTTTCTTATTTCAGGCTAGGGTTTGTGTGTGTTCAAAACAAAAACCCCTCAGCTGATCCAACCCAAAATATTCACTAACAAACCCTGATCCCCCAACCCTCTTTGTCTCTAAATCAAAAGAATTCTAAACCCCAGAAGCGACCAGATCCTCAAAAGGGGTGGAAAAATCAGAGGGCTTGCTCTCAATATGGACTTGACCCTGAGTATTTTCTGTCAGATCAAGCTAGAGGTTTGACCCACCTACTGATCCTTGAAATTTTCCAGTGCAATCATTGAGGCCAGGGCCCACAACCTTAGAGATAAATCTAGTAAAAGCCAGATAGTCCTGGTTAAAACTATCATCTGAAGAAAACCCTAAATCTTTCGTAGCTAATTTTGACCCATTCCTTCTAGCATCCTCCTTTTCTGACAATTGCCTTTGTAAATATTGAATGGTAGGTTGCGTGTACCTGACAAAGACATCATTTTCTATCAGAGGATCCTCATCATAATATACTAGATCACCATAACTGTCTAGAACCTCAAACATCTTGGATCAATGGTCATTTCTATGGATCATTTTTTTTTCAAGTTATTTTTTTGCATGCAAATTTAATTTATAAAGTAACTTCATTGTAAAAGTGATTCTCACTTATTATATCCATAGAAGCCGAATATATTTAAACAAGAGATAGAAAACACACACACACACACACACACACACACACACACACACACACATATATATTTAAAAAGATAGTACTCGCTATATTAAGTTATCAGAGAAACATTGACAAAATACACAGAGATATAGTCGTTCTGAGCCACCAAAAATGCTGTCGTTTTACCGGAAACCAACATAGTTTGGAAAACTGTTTTTCCCTCTGTCCTGCCCGAAGGAAACCAGGACAGATGGCCATAGTTCAAGTTGACATGTAGAAACAACATAATTAAACATAAAACAAACTAGCACAAGAGAACTTAGATACCCGGTGACGTGTCGCCCTTGCCTGTCTGCCACGTGGACCTGGCTGGGATGGCGAACGACTGTGCACAGAATGGACATCTCCTCTTTGCTGGAGTGTTGGAGTATGCGTCAAGGAGCAAGTCTAGACGCTGTCCCATGAGGAGGGATCTGTGCTCCTAGTCTTCCATGTGGCCTCAGAGTTCGAAAACCAGAGTCAGATGCTCTGCACAGAGGAGTGGACCATGCAAGTCATGATTACCTACGTTGCTGAAGGTTTTGTTCCCCACTTCCATGTTCATCCCTTCTCTGGCCTCGATCACATTCAGTCTTGCACCAGCCGCATCCGCCTTCATCCTTGCTCTGGTCTCGTCCATGTTCCTTTCTGTGCAAGCATTGTCCTGAGCCTCGTCCTCGTTCGTTGCCTTCTCAATATGGCTGGTGGGGCTGTAGTCACCTGTCCACGGTATCTCTTCAACTATACAAATCAGGAAATTGCCTGCCATCTCGTCTTTAGGACCGCTATCAGCCTGTAAATCCGATACCATGGCTTGGGGTTCCAGGGTGGTCACTAATTTCTCCAGGTACGGTGTTCTGTCAACATAGCAGGTTGGAAACTCGTCCGCAACACCTCCCTCCAGACTGCTTCCAGGCTCAATTGCCATGGTATGAATGCTACGCTCTGTCCCAGGCTCAATGATAATGGCGTGTAGTGCCAATTGGTCAGCGCGTGCCCACTTCCGGAGAATGGAAGTCGCCATCAACAGAGCGCACTCTAGGTTCTTCCTCCTTTGCCTTTGCTCTTTGTGGGTGTACCGGGCCGAGCCTCGGCGAGGCCTGCCTCGCTTCCTCGTCATTGTTGATGAGGGGTGGATGAAAATGCAGAGAGAATGCACCGAAACGAAAGTGAGCCAAGACGATAGGGAACCATAGCTACACCAGAGCTCCCAACCGACGGGGAGGTCCAAAACAAGAGCGAACCAGCTCTGTCCAGGCTCTCGAATTTTCGAATAACCAAATGACGGATTCGCCTGGCTACCCATTAACCCTATCATAGTGAGTGTGGTCTGAGCGAGAGCTTTCGCGCAAGGGAGGAGTCCCTCCTCTGTATATCGGCTGTAATGGCCGGCTACCATCATAAATGCGAAGAGGATGGGTGGCGGCCATCAACATTTAAGCTGTGGCTTTATGTTGAGCCATGTGGCAAGGTGTCGCCACATGTCACCCCATCCAGGGAGATAGAAAACATATTAAATACACTTTACATTTGAAATAATATACATAATTTTCATGGGATTATGCTTTGTCATGATGTTTTAAGTTGAATTAACCATTTAAAATTGATGATTATTTAGCATAGTTATTGTCAATTTTTGAATTAACCATTTAAAATTGATGATTATTTAGCATAGTTATTGTCAATTTTTTTTAATGTGCAAGAAAAAAAAATTAATTTAAAAATTAATGATTGAAATCAAATTCATAATTATAAAAAATGAACCATGTGAAAATCTAAAATTAACTTAATAAAACACGAAGTCCCATATAATCTTAAAAATCTAAATAAAACATGTAGTACTATTTAGATTTATTAAATTTTGTATTTTAAAATTCAAAACATTAAAAAAAAAACTTTTTATTATGATATTCATTTTTTTTTAATTGTATATTTTGCAATTTTTCTTATAAAAATTATCTTATGCATATATATTTTTTTCAATATATTAAAAATATAAATTTTTTAACTAATATAAAACTTTTAACTATAATTTTTTTTTTTTTTTAATTTAAAAAATATTTAATATTAAAAATTTATTTTTTTATTTTTTGTTTTAATTTTTTAATTTATTTTTATAATTTTTTATAAACAATTTTCATTATTGTTTTTCATCTTTTTTAGATTTTAAGTGTAATCACATTATTATAACTAAGTAAATATATTATACATATATAACATTGTTTATAGGTCTTGAAAAACAATTTCCATCCTCGTTGTTTTGGATTTTTTCCTAACACCCAACTTGTACCAAGTGTAGTCACACTATGATAACTGAGTGAATATATTATACACATAACATTTTTTTCATAGTCGTGAAAAAAAAAGTTGATCATTGATTTTTTAAAATTTATTCAAAGAAATGCCTTTTTTATTTTTATTTTTTGACAATAACGACTAATTTGTATTAAGGGCCGGTAAACTAGCTGTCGGGTGCTTTACAACTTAAGAAATCCACTAAGACTAATATCTGAAGTTCAGGGTTCAAATTTCCCAGGCAAGCCAAAAGTCTTGGAAATAGGAGCCTGGGTAAAAGGGTTCACATAGCTACCGCTATTGGAGGTGGACTTAAATGCTTTTTTTCTCCTCGTGTTTCTTCACCTGCGCAGTATTCTTTTTGGCCCATTCTTTGGACAAGTTATCTATTTTGGCTTTAATCATGCTTAGGCGATTCCCGAAATATCCATGCACATTGGCAACATCCTTGAATTGAGCATCCGATTCAGATATGAGATCCTCTCGCGGGTTTTTGAGATCTTGAACGAGAAGTTCACATCTTTGTTCTCCGACGATGTCGTTGTTCAACATTCTCCTTGCTTGCTCTATGACCACGACCTTTAGCCTGATGAGCTCCAATTGCATATATTCCATCCTTTCTTCCAGTGTTGGCCCGGGCTTAGAGCTAGAGGCCATTGAAGTTGAATGAAAGTTCTATAAATTCTCAGCGCTCGATATGCTTCCTGAGCTTGGACTTGAATGAACAGTCCTGCCTCTCTTGATTTATCGGCCGAAGAAATAGTTGCTGCGTGCACAGTCTTCATGTGATTCGATGCCCCTTGGTAAGGACTCCCATCCTCCTTTCCTGGCTTTGACCGGAAGGGGTACTAACAAACGCTAGGTGTTGGATCTTGCAAATCGACCTTGGATTCGAGTATCTGCCTTTGGAAATCTCTACTTATAGGGAATGAGTGCAAGCATTTCAACGTCATTCACTATTAGAGTGGCCTTGCTCATGGTTGGTCCTTTGTTTGCTTTGGAGTTTGCCTGAGTGTTTAGCCCCTGTAATATATGATAGAAGTTGACCTCCTTGAAATTATGTAGAATAAGGGTTAGTTTCCTGAGGATTTATCCTAGTTTGAGGTTGTTTGGCCTCCTTCGCGTCTTCAGACCCTGAATGATTACCCTGGAGTCTCCAAAGACCACCAGATTTTGAATGTTTCTGGCGACACCTAGTTTAAGGACCTGCCAGAGGGCGAGCGCCTTCGCCATGTTGTTGGAATCAAGTCCCAACCCCTAAGTGTAGGATACCTCTAGCATGCCCGAAGGGCCTAGGAGGATCCCTCCCCCACCGGCTGCCCCTGGGTTTCCTTTCGATGCTCCGTCGAAGAACAAACTGTGCTTTTCTAGAGCGGACCTCCACTTAATGAAGTCTTGTTCTTCCAACCCAACTTCCCATCTTGCTCTCAAGGCTGACTTGGTGACTAATCGGTGTTGGTGGTTTGGGACAAGCTCTTTTAGCCATTGATCTTCATCAGGTTCCAAATTGTTCATGTTCCAGAGCTTGGTCTGAGTGTCTAGTGCCTCGCTCAGAAGTGCCTTTGTCTTCGTTGCCACTTGGATTGGGTTGCAATTTTTCTCATTGAAAAGCCTATTGTTTCTTTCCAACCTAATTTTCCACATCACAAATTTGGGAAGCCACATCCAACTTGTTTTGAGGAGATCCTTTTTTCTCATGGAGAACGGGGAGAAATTCACCCAGCTGCTTAGGAGATCCAATGTCTTAGAGGGAAGAGTAAATTTGTCTGGACCAAGCTTTACAACATTCTCCCAGACCTCTTTTGCATAGGGGAAAGTGAGTAGCAGATGGTCAGTAGTTTCTTCTTCAGTCAAGCAGAGCAGGCATCTTAAGGGGCCTTGCCAACCTCTTGTTCTTAAATTTTCACTTGTCATAATTCTTTTGTGTGCCATCGTCCAAGTGAACATGTCAATTTTAGGGATCGACTTGTGGGACTAGATTGTCTTCCACGACGTTGGATCTGGGGGAACGTAAGGAATTGCCTGAAGAGCCTTGTATCCTGTGGTTGCAAAGTAATTTTCAGTGGCTGTTCCCCAACCTCTTTTGTCCCTGGCTGAGGATTTCAGGGGTAATTCTGGCTTCGTTTTTATGTTTTTCTGGATAGTTCCCCAAGTCCCATTCTTTCCACCTGCCCGCCTCGTTTACTTCCCATCTAGAGATTTACCATAGAGTGAGTTGGTTATTGGAATGGAGCCATGATTTTATATTGGACAAGCTTTCCTAGTGGTCAATCAGTGGTTCCCCTAAAATCGAGTTCTCCCAGACCCTTATGCGTTTCCCATTGCTAGGGATCCAAGTCAGATTTGACTTGAAGTGATCTAAGGCCCTGATACAGAGTGTGAGAATTGGTGAACCTATGAGAACTTTCGACGGGCGTTCCAAGCATCTAATGCGCTTCCCCAGAAAGTATTTTTTCCACAATACTTCCTTTCTCCAGGAGGATTTTCCTGATATTAAGTTCCACAAAATTTTGGCCCCCAGGGCTAGTTTTTGAGTAGCTACGTCTTTGATTTGAAGGCCGCCTTTTAGAATCGACTTCTTAACTTTTTCCCAGCTTACTAGGTGGAGCTTCCTCTCAGTTTTATTTTCGCCTTCCCACATTAATATTCTCAGCAGGGTATCTATTTTATTGACAATGGATTTTTGTGCAAGAACTATTGAGTTTTGGTAGATTGGGAGACTTGTCAGGACGGATTTCAGCAGGACCACTTTCCCTGTGAGATTTAACCATGTTACTCCCCATGCTTGAATGTGGATCTTTAGTTTGTCCAGGAGGGGGATCCAATGAACCAACTTAGGGGTTGGTTTGAAAATTGGAATTCCCAGGTATTTGAATGAATCCCAGGTAACTGATCCTTCCATTTCTAAATCTCTTGTGATTTCCAACATCTCTCTTGGTGAGCAATTCCAGCCGTAGACTTTGCTCTTTTGATCGTTGGTTTTGCTACCTGAGACTTCTTTGTAGCGATCAAGTTCCTGCTTGAAGTTTCTAGATGATAGGACACTGGATCCTCCAAGGAGAAGGGTGTCATCTGCAAACTGCACGTGATTTATGTCTTTGATGTTTGTCACCATTCTGAGTCCCGAGAGGGAGCGGATCTGCTGAAAGTGATCTAGCTGGAAGCTTAGGACTGAAGCTTGGATGGTGTACAGAAGAGGGGACAATGGACACCCTTGTCTCAGTCCCCTGGAGGCTTGGAAGTACTGTGCTGATCGACCATTCATCAACGAGGATATCCATGGAGCGACAATACAAGCTTTGACCCAGATTATAAACTTTTGGGCAAATCCCATTTTTCCCATTACTTTAAAGAGGAAATCATATCTAACTCTATCAAAAGCGTTGGCTAAGTCTAGCTTAATTATCATACCTTTCTCTTTACGTTGACAACTGGAGTGAATTGCTTCTTGGGCCAACACTATGTTGTCCAGAATTTGGTGCCCTTTGATGAAGTCGCCTTGTTTTTTCGGGATGATGCCAGGTAGGATTTCTTTGAACCTGTTCGTGATGATTTTAGTGACCAATTTGTAGCTCGTGTTGCAGAGGAAGATTGGGAGGAATCTATTGAATTTGCTCGCCCCTTTTTCTTTTGGTATCAGCGCTAAGAATGTTGAGTTTGTGCTTCCCCCAATTTTGAGACATTTTTTGGATTTTCGGACCATTCTTAACAGATCTTCCTTGATGACTGGCCAACAGGATTTATAGAAGTGTGCCGTAAAGCCGTCAGGCCCATGGGTCTTATCATCTTCCACGTGATCCAGTGCTTTCTTGAGCTCTTGAAGTTGTATTGTGGATGCTAGGCTTAGATTGTCCTCATTCTGCACTAGCTGGGGGATTAGCGTCAAGGGATAGGAGTTGGGATCTACAAGGGCTTCTCAAGGGGCTGAGTAAAGATCTTTGAAGAATTCGTGTGCAGCCTACTTTATGCCTTTAGAACTTTTTATCTCTTGTCCCTGAGGCTGGATTTAGTTGACCGTTTTAAAATGCTTTCGAGCTTCTGCATGCTTGTGGAAATAGCTCATGTTCTTGTCTCCGACTTTGAGCCAGAGACTTCTGGATTTCTGGCGCCAGTATTCTTCCTCCTCTCTGCATGCACGATGTAGCACTTTTTGGAGATCGACTTCTTGATTTAGCAACTCTTGGGTTAATATTTTCTCTTCTAGGTTCAGTTGATTGCTCTCAAGAGCTTCCTCGATGCCTTTTCTCTTGGAAGTTGGAGACATGAGGGTTCTGGCCCAACTTTTTAAGGCTTTCTTGAGAATTCACAACTTTTCTTCCCACATGTAGAATGGGGAGCCTTGGACATGCTTGCTCCAGGTGTTAGATACGATCTCCTGGAACCCTTTTTGATGGATCCATATCAAGCTAAATCGGAAGGGAATGGGGCCGAGGTTAGCTTCTGAGAAGAGATCCAGGAGGATAGGCTTGTGATCTAAGGTGTAGTTGGGTAGAATTTTGGAGGAAGCCGCTAACCCGAGGGTTATGAAGGCGGATTGGACTAGGAATCTGTCCACACGTGCTGCAATGTGCCTCGGGCCCAATCTTTTATTTGTCTAGGTGTACTTCCCTCTGGCTGGCTTGATATCTTCCAAGTCCCAATCCATGATGAGGTCTTCCACCCACTCTTTGGCTAGATCTCTGACCAGAGAGCCCCCTTTTTTCTCCGAAGAAGAAAGTGTGATATTGAGGTCCCCTGCTATTATTATATTCTCGGGGTTGTGCAGGTTCAGGAAGGACTTTAAGGAGTCCCAACAGACTGTTTTCTCTGAAAAAACACTGGAAAATAAAGATTGAAGAGGCTAATGAGGTGACCTGATTCTTTATGGAGGAGTTTAGAGAAGATCCAGTGGGTGCTTTCTTCTTCTTCTATCAGATCGAGCTTTGAGATGTCCTAAAAGGTGCCGATTCCCCCTAAGGCACCTCTGGCACTTACTGCTTTCTCTTGGCCTTTTTTCCAAAAGGTTTTGCTTGCTTGGAGGAGATCAGATTCCTCCAGTTTCATCTCCTAGATTAGAAGGATCTCAGGCATCGTCATACAAATGATATATTTCAAGGCTTCTTCTTTTAGTTCGCTATCTAGCCCTCTACAGTTCCAGGAGACATACTTCATTATTTACTTGCTTGAGAAGTGGTGGCTCCTTTGGAGCCCGGCCTTGCTTTCTGGTGTTGCGGGTATTAACCATTCCCTTGAGAGTTTTTTGGGACCCTTGCAGGACATCCAGATAGGTTTTTTCTTCTCTTTCTTTTTTCTTAGATTTCCTTCCTCTGGTGGATATTTTTGGTGTGATTTGGGATCTGCTTGTTCTCGATTCTCCTCCATCTGATTCGTCTTTGGATTCTAAGGCTAGACTGATGTGTTCTTCTTCCATTTCCTTTTCCCCGGAGGATACTTTAGGGGCTTCTGGATCAACGTCTACTTCCCCTTTTCCTTTCTCCTTTGGATCTTTCTCCTGTTCTTCCAGTGCCTCGAAACTATTATATGTGGGCATGGCTTCTTTCTGAGTTTCCTGAGCTTCATGGGTGGTTTGAGGGATTGTGGCATGGCTTGCATTTTTATTCTCTTTAAGTTTTGGGATTGCTTTGCTTTTTTTGATTTGTTTCCATCCTTCTCCATCCACCTTGTCTTCCATATGGGCCTTTGGGAAGTTCCTTTGGAAATGGCCATATTCATGGCAACTTTTCCATTTGAACGATAACTATTCATAATCCAACTTTTGAAAATGCTGCCATGCACCGACCTTGATCTTGATAGCTTCTGGCAGTCCTGCTTCTAGGTTCACTTCCACGCAGATCCTTACGCAAGAGTAATGGGATTTGGTGTCCGCTTTGTCTATGAACCGTCCTAGTCCATTTTCGATTTTTTGCAGAGATTGGTAGTTCCAGCAATGGACTGGTAAGTTTGGCAAATGAACCCAGACCGAAACCTCCTTTGGGACATCGACTGAAGGGTCGAAATCATGCGTCCATTTGTTAAGGTACATGCCTTGCGTCCCCATGAAATACGACCCGCTCCTAAATATGAGATCGTGATCCTCTTTCGAGATAAATTCGAAGATGAAGAAACCTCTTCCAACCGGGTAACACGTTACGCTGCTCTGAATAAGCGGCCTCCACTTTCTCTGGATGCAATCATCAGTGGTTCTTGTTGAGGTCCAGAGCCCCATAAATTGGCCAACCAAACTACGCTCTGCCAGGGATAGAGCTATTTTTATGGGCTGATCTTGCTGGAGAACTATTTCAGGGATTGAATCAATCTTTTTTATGAATTTCAAGATTGAAGGTGGGGCTACTGTCTTCCCCTACGGGGCGATTAGTCTCCGAAAGGCCTCATCTGATGTAAGATATTTGGGGGGGGTTGGCTCCCCGCCCCCTGATACTCCTATGGCGAGCCTGTCACACTCGCTTGTTCCTAGCCAGACCCTCACGCTCTCTCGCTCTTCCTAAATAAATGCTTTATTAATACTATTGGACCAATTGGATATATATACTCTCAAATATCTTTAAACTAATAAAAATTAGTATGAATTGCTTATGTTTTTGGGTTATACCAAATATTTTGTTATTTTAAGTATAATATATATAGCTTGACTCATAAATAAAAAAAAATCTTAATCACCAATTTAATGTTTAATTTAATTATAATTTTCAAATTAAATAATAATAATAATTTAATGTTTAATTTAATTATAATTTTCAAATTAAATAATAATAATTATTATTATAAAATGTTATTCCATATTATCCATTGATTACTTAACAAGTTTAGAAAAGTGCCTCATTGTAATTATGAAATGCTATTGCACATTTTCCAATGATTCTCTACAAAATACCAAAATACGAATGTATTAAATGGTGAGTATAAATTGTACAATATACCAATGTATGAAATGTCAATTACAAATTGACCAATATGGTAAATGTGGATATAATTAGGCTTTAAGGTGTTTCCCTTTAAAATCATATATGGATGTCATTGGTGTGCCACATGCAACATTCTAGATCTATTGGATGGTGATCAATGCAGTGTTGGCCATCCACCCTCTCGAAATTTGAATGTTCTGGAATTTCCACTTTGTTGTTGTGATTCGATGCTTGATGTCATCCCTCAGACAACTTGAGAAAATTACTCGATCTTGGAAGTAGTTTTGGTCAAGATTTTGGATATGACCTTGATTGGGAGTGGATTTGCTAAATGTCATGGAGGAAAAGCTAAAAGAACCGTGAACATGTGAAATCTTACACAAAATAGTCTTATATACAAGTTTACATATTAAATATAATGGTAAAGATCTAATATTCATCTAGCCTCAGGTGGTAGGGCAGTTGGTAGGTGTGGGGTTTAGTCCCCATCTCATCATTGGTTCAAATCCCGTGGCTACCTTTGTGACACCTCATCCCTCCTTAGAGCCATCAATTCATGGATAAAAAATAGCTCCCTTTGTGTCAAATTGGTTTGTTTCTTAGGACCTGCAAGAAAAAAAAGAGGTTTTCGATGCCCGATGTAATAGTCAAAATTTGTGGAAATATCTTTTCTTTTTGTCGGGATGTAATTTTATTGTGGTACTTGCATTTGGAAGATGTTTTTTGGTCTCCATTGTTTTGTTGGAGATCTTTCATTTCCAATTTCAAACAACTTTGTGATATTTTCTATACTTCTATGGCATTTGATATTTAATTATATGGCTTTGGCAAGGTTTGTAGAAGTTCAGGCTTAACTTGGATTATAAATGAGCCTAGACTCCATAGAACAAAACAATAAATGTATAAATGTTATTTTTTATTCAATACAAGGGGATGCTCGCTATATATAACAATTGTAAGAGACCCAACATTAGCCAATGATAGTTGTCACAATCGGGCTTATAAGGATGCCTACGTAAGCTTACAACTAACAACAACTCATTGTATTCGAAAATGAGAAAGGACATTAATAGAACACCAACGCCC
>ML794574.1:259811-315415 GCA_009831015.1 Picea engelmannii
CCCAAGTGAAACGTAAGGAGTGAACATAAGAAGAAATTGAGTCCTGGAAACTAGGCCTACTAAGGTACCCAAATACAAACTCTCATATTAATCAGAGAAAAGGGAAAAAACCAGTAGGAAAAAACTCCTCTCCAAAAGAGAGAAAATTTCCAGTGTTGAAAAGGGGATCGAAGCTAAAACTGAAGATCTCACAATGATGCATTGAATGGCAAGAGTAGGATACTTGCAGAGTCTAAAAGCTCCAATTAGAAAGTATGGACAAAAATATGAAGATGAGAGCCAAGTAACCTCAATTAACTTGGTTGAATTCTGAAGTAGAAGAGGTTTGGTTGCAGAGGCACGAGAATGTAAAACACTAACAACCACCACAAAAATGCTTTAAAAATAGGTGTTGGTGAAGAACCAGAACAAAAGGCTTCAAACATAAGCAACCACCATCAACCATCAAATGAGAAATGAGGTTTGTAGACTTTGAAAGGTCCGAGTAGGAAGTATGGCCTAAACTCTAAAGTGGGCTAGTTAACCCCAAACTATCAATGCCATCAAAGATATACGTAGAAATACAAACAACAAATTTCAAACTTCTCAAGAAAAGAGATTGATCCTTTGAAATGAGTCTTATCTCAAAAATCCTAATAAGGTATTCATGTACAAGAAACATCATAAAAATGAGTGTCCTTATGGGCGCCAATCAATCTCATTGGAGTGCATGGGTTGCTAGCCATTGCAACTACCAAGTCAAAATAGGAAGTAGTGATCGATACAAGGTTCACTCTTAAAAAATAGTTGATGTCAAACAAAACGATGAAGTATACAAAATCACCCGAGGAAGCATTGCACACCATACTCCACAATGTTGAACTAGGTGGTCGTAGATGATGGCAATGGATGTCTCAAATGATGGAAAAGTATGGAGGTGCTATTTGAACATGACATTGATGTTGAACAACCATGCAAAACATACTCCAAAGTGGCTAGCTTAAAGTCCTGCAAAACAAGGTTGGTGATGGAGATAAATGCTTGGTGACACTCTAAGAATATTTACATGAGTGACCCAAAATCCACTACTCAAGGTGAAAAAGAGAGGTACCAAAAATAATTCTCATCATCGACAACAATCCTCAATATGGGTCCCAAAAAACAAGGCCATGATAGGTACCCATGCATAAGTGATGAATCGATTCTATTAATTTATCCAGTCCGTGAGAAAAAAACAAGAGTCTCAAAAGACATCAAGTGTGGCATGCAACCAATCATTGGAAAGAGAGATGAATGCTCTTCTCAATGTCTCAAACATAACAAAGAATGGAGACTTTATTGAAGAGTTATGAAAAAAATATTTCCTATGACCCTCAAAATGTAATAAATTGGAAAACAATTTGTTGGGACAGACAAATAACCACATAGGAGAATAGAGGATCTGAAAGCAGTGGTGGTGTCTAAAGACACCATTGCACTGAAGCACAGACAATCTTCATGATATGATGGTGATAAACCGATCCTGGGGACCATCTATAAATAGGTTTGGATATGGACCAAACCAAACAACCATGGACCCTATAGTTGTATTTGTCCATAAAAAGTGGATATGGAATCCAAAGTGGACACGATCAATGCAATAGTTTAGTCGATAGTTGACTCCCAAGAATGGTCGAATCCCTTGATCCAACATGGTGAGGTTTACCAAGGAACCCAATGTTCCAACACAATAATTCCATCAACCTCCAAAATCACAAACTCATTTATCGATGGAACTGATAAAATTGAAGAAACTTCAGGTATTGCGCATCAACCACATTTGGTTAAGTGGGAATGTTCCCTTTTTCTTGTGAAATTGCAAGATGTTAGAATTTTTGGATTTGAGTAGAAACAAAATATAAATAAAACTGCCTGAATGGATTGTGGATCTCTCAAAGCTTCACATACTCATTCTTAGATCAAATAGATTGGAAGGTGAAATGCCATTTCAAATTGGTTACCTTCAGAAACTTCGAATTCTTGACTTGACAATGAACCATCTATCATGTTAGAGGTGTAAACTGTTGCACTCAACCCCACGTAATTGGTGGAGATCCCCAACACTAAACGTCCCTCATTCACAATGTATTGAATACAGACCAATAATGTGTTGAACTAGCATATGTTGTTGCCCCAAGTAATTAATGATCAGGAGCACAGTCCATGTAGGAAAATAAAGAGAAGTGAGGTCCGATAACTAGCCCAGTGCCTTCCCTAGATCAGAAACCACTGCAATATTTTTGAGTTGGTCATAGTAGTTGTCCAATGCAATGATTTCCCACTCAATGAATCACTAATAGAGGAATTTTTGACTTTGATGGTCATGCAAAGGGACTTTATGAGTGGAAAAAAATTATGTCGCTGGCACGGTTGGAGATAGAGGATATTTCTAAGGTGAGGAGCACTTCATTGAACACTAGGTTGTACCCTAAACCTAGCTACAAGCTCCCAAGAGAGCCACAAAATAATATAATTAGCCTAAGATCTAATAGAGAGGTCAATCTCACTTTGTAATCTTATGAAACTCTTAGAGAGACACGATATACTAAACAAATCTATATGATAGGTGACATGCAGATGCCTTGGATGATACCCGAAAACTTTGAAAACCCCCACAAATTCACAAATCTACACCAAGAGCTAAATAGAGATTGATTTGCAACACAAGATGTCGTAGGCCCAGAAAAAATGAAGAAAAAAAAAATGTGATCTCCAATGCTAAAACCATGCAGTGAAGCTAATGGAGTTGAATATGCTCACACACACAAGCAATCATGGAAAGAAGTGCCCTCTCTAATATCATGTAGAAATCTGGGTCTAATATGGACCGTAAATGAGCCTAGACTCCATAGAATAAAACAACAAATGTATATATGTTATTTTTATTGAATACATGGGGATGCTCTCTATATATAAAAACGGGAAGAGACCCAACATTAGCCAAGGATATATGTTATTTTTTATTGTATACAAGGGGCTGCCCACTATATATAACAATGAGAAGAGACCCAACATTAGCCAAGGATAGCTATCACATCGAGGTAGATAAGGATACCTATGTAAGCTTACAACTAACAATAGTTGGCTATATTAGCAAATAAGAAAGGACATTAACAAAAAACTAACATGGTTTACCTGGAGTACTTAAGGAGTTATTATATTTATTGAAAATTTTCCAAGCCCACTAAATGGAATATATTTGTGTAATCTTGTAGTACGAGACTTTGAAGAGTCCTGCAACAATTTTTCTCATGAGATTTTAGGGAGATCTAGGATTAGTGCACTTTCGGTGGAGCTCATCATGAGCCTTATATTGATTCCATTCACTATTGGTTTTTTTATTACCAACATAGATCCATATTAAATGTGGATCTATGATGGGATGAAAGGAATCAAATCCTTCGAGGTGCAAACCTTTCGTCAAATTTTTTCAATCTAAAAAATTTTTTCACCTCAAGGGATTTGATCCCTTTATGCGCATGATAGATCTAGAGTTAAGATGGATTTATGGGCTTGAAAATAATTGTAAATTAGTAGGCATTTGGCTATGGGATAAGAAAAATATCATCTTTGAGACTATTGTCACTCTTGTTATCTTATATGTATATGAAGTTTGGGGATGCAGTATCTCTCTAGAATTTTGGAGAAAGATAGAACAAATCCAAAATAATTTTATAACTTATAATAACAAAAATAAGGGAAATACACCCTATCATATCCTCCTCATCAAAGTGAGCCTTTCCTCCCATTGAGAGCTCAACTATGATTATGTACTTAATGCACAAGAAAAGGATAAGCAACATGGATAACAAGAGGCTCCCCAAAATTGCTTCAGACTTGTTGATCTTTAAATTAGTTAAGATCCAAACAAAAACCTCACGAGGATAAATATCCCCTTGCGTTTTTATAGAGGTGGTACTCCTTTGTATATTTTGAAAGATATATCTTGATTCTCTTGGATTGGAAAGAATGATAAATAACAAACCCCAAAATCTTATTGCTTAGTTTTATATGGAATGGTTCCTGATAACCAAATCTGCTCTTTATGTGCAACAAGTAACCTCTTAACAATAAAAGATTGATGAAAGACTTCAATATCAGAATAAATGTATACTCAACATCATTTATACAACCCTTTAAATCACATGCAAGTAGAGGATACATCCATATCTTAACAAGAAAAAAAATGAAGTAGTTTTGATCATTTCAGAGAGCTATAATGAGCTCTGCATTCAAAAATGAAAATAATTTGATGGACATACTTCAAAAATATCATGCTTAGAGATCCCAAGATCTGAGAAATCATTAAAGTGATACCCTGAAGTAGTCCTTTGTGGAGTTTATTAAATGAAATATATTTCTCATTACAAAGCATTCAATAAACCAATTGACTAGTGCTTCATAAACAAAGCTTGTCAAACACAAGGATTAAATTTCCATGAATCAAATAGACAATCTTGAATTACATTTATTAGACACATATATGGCTGTAAAATACTCCATGATCTTATAGAGAAAAGTCTTGGAAGAATACAAGAAAAACACTTAAGAACACAACCTTATGCTCAATTAAAAAATACAAGCTTAAAACCTTGAGAAAATGGTGTAGAAGAAGAAGAAGAAGAGGAATGAAGATCTTTACTTACTGATCATAGACCTGGATACATACTGATGGATAGACCTTTCTATTCTGATCTTCTGATTTCCCTTTGACCCTTTTTTGATGGTGCTCTGTCTCTTTTAAAATCTGCTTCCAATGCTTCTTGAAGTAGTTAGAGTTTTTGGTCTTTCTATGAACTTCCACACACTTTTCTTCTTGGAATAACCAATTTAATTATTCATTTTTTTAACTCTCATTAATGACTTTATGTCATTTAAATTCCTGCCTTGAAGTGGGGCCCATTTCATCTTTAATAAAGTTATTAAATAAATTTTTGTTTTGAAAACTTTTAATTGACTGCCTTTTAAAAGTGGACTATATTTTAATTTTTTTAGCAAGATATTTGAACTTTCAGCCATGGAAACTATTCTAGATTCAATATTCATCATCCCAACTTTCCAACAAGTCCTCTTTAGCAAGATTTGGAATTCTGTATCTCAAGTTATAAACTTGGGAAATCAAGGTTCCAAGCAGATTTATCAGCAAACCATGAAAACATAGTTGACTGTTCTTTCAATTTATAATAGAATTATGGCCAATTTCAACCCTTTAAACCTATTCCATTGTCTTTCTCGTAAAATTATCTTTCCAACGAGGTATAGTTTCTCTAACTTCGACGCTTGGAACTCAAGATACGAGCTTGGGAAGTCAGAGACTCGACGACCATCCATCGATTTCGTGGATTAATATTGGCCCTCCATTAAAATTCATCTTTTAAAAAAATGCTTTGTTGGCCCTTGACCAGGTTTTGTGGAAACGCTGGTCATGGTTGACCAATTTTGGGACTTCGACGGGCTAGTTGAAGGCGGAGCGCAAGTCGAAGCGGAGATCGCAGGATCTCACCACCTTTTGAGGACTTTTTGGGGTTTTCGATTTATGTAACGAGTATGGGATGTCGGCCCATGAGTTCTACCCATGATTAGGCCCTTTTTGTAATGTATAAATAGATATCTAGGTGATGTAAGAAACACATGAGATCTAAGTGGTGTTGTGCTAAGTGCAAGTAATAGTTGTAAATGCTTTGTGCATGATGTGTTGAACGCTTGCAGAGCTAAGTGCAAGTGGTTGTAAGAAGATTGTGTGTAAATTGTAAGAAGGCTTTGTGATGTAACCAAGCTCGAGGAAGGAAGATCTGGTGAAGTGCACACAGATCTCCTATCCTATGCGGAGTAGGATCTTGTAGCTGTGTGCATGTAGATGATTGACAAAAGACAATAAAGAGAAGAAGAGTTGGTGGGCATAGCCCCAGGCTGGGGTGAACCACGTATATCCTGCGTTATGGTTGCTTTGTGCATTATGATTGTTATATTGTTCACGTGATTTATGCTTAGTGAAATGATGTATGTTTAGCTGAATCTGGTATGATAGCTTAGTGCTTAGCAATGTGAATGAATGCTAGATCTGATTTACCTCTATATGCCAAGTGCTTGAATGTGTTAGATCTTGTTGAATATTGTGCTTCTCTGTAATTAGGGTTTATCTGCGTTGTGAATAAAGGTTAAATACTAATGAATAACAACTGCTAAGTGCTCTGTTAGAATTTTGTAATCACATATCTGTGTCCCATCTAGGTTGTAGACACTTGAGTCCTACAACCACCCCTGCCTCTACCTCGGGTGAGACTTCATCTTCTTCGTAGGTGTTGCCGAAAGGGCCGATAGTTAGGGTTTTGTTGGTGCACTGTTGAAGCATTGAACCCTGGGTCTACCCCTGTGCCAACAAATGGTTTTGTTGGCGGGAGATGAAACTGTGATTGTTGGGAATTGAGGAAAATAGGAAGCTCTGTGCGTAGATCTGTTGCCCTAGTGCGCATTATTCTACTTGAATTGCGAAGCTTTGTGCTAAGAAAGGAATCAGATTTGAAGAAAAGAGGTAAGATCCTAAAGCTTTGTGCTCAGATAAAGGTAAGATAAGTGGAAATTTTTGTTTCGAAAGTATGGATGTAGGTATGATTGATAAATTTTGTCCTAGCCTAAAAACTAGGACACAACTAGAAGACAAAAGATTTGATATGTGTAGATCTGATAAAAATTATGAAAGATATGTTATTCCTATGCATAGAAAGGATTGTTGGACTAACAAATGGATGCAGGATCCTAGAAATATTTTTTTGCAGGTTAGCTACTGTGATCCTAGTGCGCAGTACAGGAAAGGCTGGGGATCATTTAAGAGAAAAAGAGGATTAACCCTTTGTTACAGTTGCATAAGACCGGGATATCTAGCTAAGGAATGCCCTGGTAAAAGACCTAGTTGTCTTTGTTGTAAATCTACAGACCATGAAGTTCTGTATTGACCTATAATGATTGCTAAAGTTGAGAAGATGAATATGAGACAAGAAAACCCCGAGGAAGGCCAAGAAACTAAGACTGACAGAATCCCAGAAATAATTAGAGACTGTATTATTACAGATGACAGAAACCCTGAATGATCACAGAGACACCAATATATCAGAGATATTAAAAGAAAAAGAGTGCATAGAAACAAGAATAGGAGACTTCGAAATATAACGTTTTCTGGATGAGGAAACACAGGTGAATATCATGACAGAAAGAACTCGAGAAATTTTGGGAAAGCCTACTATGATTCCTTCATTGGGTGGAATAGGATTATTTAGAGGAAAGATGATAGCCCTATGTGGAAGACTTACCTATATATCTATGGGTACTCATGGAACTTCGACAGAGGAAGAATTTGAGGTCGTTAAATTTGTTGAGAACAATGCCCCATTTGCTATTTTTCTAGGAAAAAATTGGATTGAGAAAGACCAGATCCGAAGAAAACAAGAAGAGACAGCTCTAGAACAGAAAAATCAAGAACTAAGAGATTTCATGGCCAGGAGAATAGCGCACTTACTGAAAGAACAAGAAGACCAGTTGAAGCTACTGAGGACCAAAGATCTAGATGTCGAAGTTGAAAGAACACAAAAATACTTGAGACACCTGTCTGTACAAGAGAGTAGAGCACCTACTCTAGAAAAAGAAGAAGTATTATCCTCAAATCCTATGAAAGAATCTCATCAGCACGAAGTTACTATGTTAAGTACAAACAAGAATCCGAATGGAAAGAGGAACCCAGTAACTTGTAAATTCCAACCTTGTACAATATTTACTGCAAACAAATATTCAGAAAAGAACAAAAAAGATACAATGGAAAATACAAACATTACACAGAGATTTTTCCCCTGGAAACCCAAACCGGGAAAACCAACATATTCTATATTCATTCATTTTGTTACAATGTTTACAATACAAAATACATATAGGAGCCAGTGGCATCCAAAACCCTAACCCAATGACCTGGATTAGTCCAAAACCCTAATTCCTTAACCAGAAATAGAAAACCATCGACAAAGAAACTATGTGCCAAAAAACCACCTAAATATAATGCGGTCCCGATGCGAATTTTTGTTTTTCAAGGGTGCTGCCCCCGAACCCCCACGTGGGGGGCTCCGTCCCTCTAACCCCCCTGCGCGCCCGACGTAGATGCTCAGACACTACTACTCGTGCAAATAATATAACACATACCCAACATAACTCAGATCACAGGGAAGAAGGCTTGAAAGCTCAGCAAGAAGAAAGCAAAGCTAGAAAAATTGCAAGAGGCACCAGAAAGGACTTTGTAGAAAGAAGGTTTACAAAACTTGAACTTCGCCGGAATATTTGAACAACACAAAGTGGCACTTCTCCATGGCAGAGAAATATGATCGTTGGAAGCATTATGACCGTTAGATCAACGCTCCCGAACGGTTAGAACAACAATTATGATAAAAAAGATCACCATTGGACCGTTGGGACCGCGCCATAACAGATGGAACTGCATTGATTAAGGCTTTTTGAACCATTGGAAGAATCCGTTATGATGTTGTCTATTTATCGCATCGAACGTTGCAACGAGAACACTTTTGCAAACAATGATTATTCGAGCCCATAGAGAATTCATTGTTACTGCGCTGTGCCTATTAAGACTTTGCCACCCGCTCTATTTCATTGAGTGTTTTTGATCACTGACCTAAGATACATGATCTTGAGCGTGCATGCCAGACGAAATCAGCGTAGTAGAAAATTCTGTCAAAGAAATTCTAATCAACCTTATGGCTGAGAAGGTGATGTCCGTAGGAATTCAAGCTTCATCGACGCGAGGAGTGCAAGCCTCCCCATCGATCGCTCATGGATCTGGACCATCCCGAGCTGCGATCGAGAAACAAACCAAGCATCGTGATGACTTGTAAAATGTGAAGCTAATCCCATCCATCCTACCCGACTACATCCCGCCTCTAGCTGGCGTGGTGAGTCGTGACAGTTTCCCAAGGGACTTTGACTACACGATGATTACTGCGTACCTCCCGAAGGGGATACATGCAGTCAAGACACAGCTGGATATGATTCTAACCTTGAAGATCATCAACTATAACCTAGGAGATCGCAAGAGCTATGGCATGCTTGCACCTCACAAATATTTGACCAAGACGAAGGGAAAGAAGTCGAAGATCATTCCCCAACCATGGACTATGGACATCACGAGGTCCACTATTCTGAATGTAATGAAGATACCCCATTTTGGATGGCACCAGGAGGTTAATGCGTGTGTTAAGATCCTACTATTGTGATTCCATGGTGGTTATCTATGGCTAGACAGACGCATCACCGGATTGAGCATAAAAGGACCATACCCACAACATTTTTATCCAGAAAAGGCTGCAGACCGCGCCTTGGATCAAACAATCAAAGACACCTATGGTGATGTGGAAAAGGGGAAGCAGGGCTACAAGGTAACCTCCATCCAGAATGGCGCAGTGCGCCTAGCCTGCCAGTTGATCGCAGGTAAGCTAGTAAGAAAGAATAGACCCACGCAGGTCACAAGGTTCGTTGTTGATCTTGTGGGAAAATGTGTAGAAGGGCTACAAATGAACCGGGCGAGCTACCTTGTCAACCAGTTAGAGTAGGACTTCCGCGAAGCTCAGGATCAGGGCTATGAGTTCTACTTCAGTTGGGTGCTGATCCTCATTGCGTTCATTGCTTGGGAGATGTGGGAAGGTGCGACCTTCCCTGAGATTGAACCATCTGAACCTTTAGCGGCGAAGTTCACCACACTCTGGTACTCAAGTGATATGGGAAAATAATGGCAGTCGAATGCGGTGTTACACACCTACTACCTATAGTTGAAGAGGGATATTGAGTCCTTCCCTCGTATGACACCGAATGCCCTTCATAGGTTTAGGCCCTATGTGAAGTTCTGCGTAGATAGGCATTTTATTTATATCACTGCACGTGCAGACGAGCACAAAGAAGAGATGCAGAGTTACTACAAGCTCACAGAGGAGGACATGGAAGAAATAACTAAGGAACGACCTGCAGATTTCCTTATCCCATTCGACCAGGCCGAACTATTTGACCTCAACCTAATAGGAATTCCGATGGTTACTCATGAAGAATATGATATTCCTGGAAGCAACAGAAGAAAGAAGACAGAAGAGGTACAAAAATTGAACAACGCATCCCAAGAGACTGCTTCAGATTCACCAGGAGGAGGAGGTGATGATGAAGTAGTCAAAGAAGATCACAATGGGGAAGAAGACAAGCATAAGAAAGGCGAAGTAACACCGCCTAGGTATCCCATTAATGAGGCTAAAGCATCCAACAAAACAAAGGTTTCCCCAACAAAACCTACATCGTGGAAGAAGTCCAAAGCTAGTAAACCATAGATGCAGAATGTGCTCACGGTGGACGACATCGACCTAATCATTGCTGCTGTATTAGATACCTCAGAATATCTTTTACAATGCCATGAAGCAAAACAAGAGACCATGTATGAAAGGATTGAAGTAGAGCTGAGAGGGGTACAACAAGCCCTTCACTCCAACCGCGCAGTATCCACTGCGCCCTCGCCATCAGAAGAAACAAAGCTGGGAGATGAGCCTGCCCAACTCCACAGAATAGCAGATGTGACCGAAGCTCACCTTCGTCATGTCCAAGAAGAAAAAGAACATGCCACATAGGCCCTAAAGTAAGCACAATAGGAAGTCATAGAGCAACGTTGGGTTGCACAACAGGAAAAAGACGACCTCCAAGCGAAGTTCACAGAAGATAGAGCGCAAATCCAGCAGGAGAAAGAAAAGTTGCTTGCGAAACAGGTCGAAGTTAAAGAAGAAATCAATAGAGCACTTTGCTCTATGACAAGATTAGAACAGAAGGAAGAAGAACCAGTGGAAAGTCAAGTGGAGAGGCTTGTTGAAGCCATCCAACAACTACAACAGAGAATAACAGATCTAGAACTACAAACAATGCCAAACACTCCACAAGACATGTGATACCAGAGAGAAGCAACTGCCTGGAGCGCAGTTGAGAGAATCAAAGCATTAGCCTTGGAATGTAAACAAATTAGCAGTCGAAGTGCATAGACTTATGAGAGACTTACAAAGGACCTTGAACTAAAGATGCCGAAGTCGCAACTCTAGGAGGATAAGAAGAAAGCAACAACAATACAAGCGTAGTTGAATCTCCTATTAGCAATTGAGAGGATGAAAAGGTCCCAATAACAACGCACGACTCAGCAACAAGTCCATGCCATACAGAGAAAATTCATGGAAGTGACCCAGAAGCTCCAGCCCGTCCAGGATGCAACTTGCCTATTTTTTGAGGAGATTGAAGGACGAGGAGCAAAACTAGAACAAGTAGTCACCACAGTTGAACAATGCTTGGAAGGACCTGTGAACGAGGCAGTTATTCAGGAGTTCTCTGAGCAGGAGGCTCTAGCGAAGCAACAGGTTGAAGTAGCTTGAGCCAAGCTCAAGGCGTTTGAGGCAGAGTTACCCAGATCAAAGTGACTTAGGAAGAGTCACAGGTGAGTATTGGGGGCATATTGGCCCTTGACTAGGTTTTGTGGAAATGCTGGTCATGGTTGACCAATTTTGGGACTTCGATAGGGTGGTTGAAGGCGGAGCGCAAGTTGAAGCGAATATCGTGGGATCTCGCCACCTTTTGATGACTTTTTGGGGTTTTGGGTTTATGTAATAGGTATGGGATGTCGGCCCATGGGTTCTACCCATGATTAGGCCCTTTTTTTAATGTATAAATAGATATCTAGGCGATGTAAGAAACACATGAGATCTAAGTGGTGTTGCGCTAAGTGCAAGTAATAGTTGTAAATGATTTGTGCATGCTGTGTTGAACGCTTGCAGAGCTAAGTGCAAGTGGTTGTAAGAAGCTTGTGCGTAAATTGTAAGAAGGATTTGTGCTGTAACCTAGTTCAGGGAAGGAGGATATCGTGAAGTGCGCACAGATCTCCTGTCCTATGCGGAGTAAGATCTTGTAGCTATGTGCATGTAAATGATTGACATAAGACAATAAAGAGAAGAAGAGTTGTTGGACGTAGCCCTAGGCTGGGGGTGAACCACGTATATCCTGCATTATGGTTGCTTTGTGCATTATGATTGTTATATTGTTCATGTGATTTATGATTAGTGTAATGATGTATGTTTAGTTGAATCTGGTATGACAGATTAGTGCTTAGCAATGTGAACGAATGCTAGATTTGATTTACCTCTATATGCCAAGTGCTTGAATGCGTTAGATCTTGCTGAATATTGCGCTGCTATGTAATTAGGGTTTATCTGCGTTGTGAATAAAGGTTAAATACTAATGAATAACAACTTCTAAGTGCTATGTTAGAATGTTGTAATCACATATCTGTGTCCCAACTAGGTTGCAGACACCTACGTCCTGCAACCACCCCTGCCTCTAACTCGGGTGAGACTTCATCTACTTCACAGGTGTTGCCGAAAGGGCCGGTAGTTAGGGTTTTGTTGGTGTGTTATTGAAGTGTTAAACCCTGGGTCTTCCCCTGTGCCAACATGCTCCATCCCACATGCATTGTGGTAATATGTTTTTGAGTGTTTATATAGAAATATCACCCACATGACTTATGTGAAAGAAAACAAGACTATGGAGATCGACCCTTAGGAAATTCACGACTTTAATAACATTTTGATGGCCCACTTGCCTAGTAAGCACCTTGTCATCGCCCAGTCAAAAATGAGTTATCACCAAGTCATTTACCATGTCAGCATTGAGTCATAGGCCAGTCAACACCAAGTATCTCAATGTAGTTGGATGCCATAGGTTTCCACGTGTCATAGGTCACCATGTGTCATGGTCAGATAAAGTGGATAAGGTGCCATGCATAATGATGCGATCGAAGGAATAAAACTTAGCAAAAACACTAAGTATGGGAGAATGGGGAGAAGGAAGAGAGGAGAGGGGGAGTAATGGAAGGTTTTCTAGTTTGTGAGGGAATGGTGGGTTTTGAGGGTATGGATCGGATTTGAAGGTGAACCTGCAAAGGTGAGGGGATGATGACGTAGGAGAGAGGAATAAATGAGGAGGGTTGTCGGGGTAGGGGGGTATGGTGGGTTTGGAGTGTGAACTCGCGGTGTATGGAGTGAAGTGAGGGAGAAACAAAAAAAAGTATAAGTATGGGACTAGGATAGTATGGGAAGAGGGAGTAAGGGAATGGGAGATGGAGGGATAAGGAGGGTGAAAAATTCTAAGTGTGGGAGAGGGGTGAAGTGAGGAGTGTGAAGAACTTCAAAACATTTCTGGGTATGGAGAATAAGAAGGGGATATGAATGGGGAATGGAGGTATGAAAATTTCAAGAAAAAATTGAATTATGGAGAAGAACGAGAGGGGGAGAGGGATATGGGAATAAACTAAGTATGGTATGAAAGAACCAAGAATGAAGGCGTTAGTACCAGGAGTTGTTCTTAGACTGCTTTAAGAACAAGCCCAATACTCATCATAATTTTGGTAAATTTATATTGGGTTTATGCTTGAGTGGATAAGTTAAAATGAGCAAGAAATGGAGAGGGCATCAAACTACAAATCAATAAGCTATACCATTGGGCAATAGAGTCACACAAACACCCTGAAGTTAGAAGGCAATTGAAAAACATATAAGAAAAATAGCTTATATGATGGCATATGGAAGAAAGGTTGAATTAACATAAATTAGATAATCCATTAAAGAAATACTCTTTGCAAAACGAATTGGAAATATACTTGAATAAAGACAATGAGTTATAGGTAGTCACAACAAACCCTTTGCTGCTCAAGAATCTATAAATCAAATACAACCATTGATCCTCAAAAGCTACAATTCATTCAAGTAAGATAGAAATGCAGATGAAAAACAAAGAGACCACAATCTGATACAACAAATCTAAGGAATCTTCAATGCTAGGAATATTTATATGATAAAATGCCCTCAGTCTTACAAATGAGCACACACAGGGAAAATTGCCTTTGCAGCTCTCTCAAGCTCTCTATATCATCAACTCAACCCTTCTCCAAAATCTCCCTCCTTCATTAAATATAAAATATCATCCAAAATCCTTAGGAGGTCGCAACCCATCTCTTTCATTGGATTCTTGGCCTTGGAGATAGGTGGCAACCGTCAAAGAGACAAAAATCCAACAAACTGCTAAATTTTAGGAAGTTGTTGGAAGTCATTAATAACTCTGTTAACAACTCACTGCATGGAGTTTTAATGGAGATAAATATTAGGTGCAGGTTTACTTTATCATCTAAATGATCTTTGAGAAGTCATTTGAACCCTCCTTGATAGGTGGCAATCTCCAAACAAGCCAGATATCCAATAACTGTCCGAGTTTGCAATGCACTGGTGTTTTAATTTTATCTTTCAAATTCCAAAATGGGCCAGGATGATTTTTGGTCATCAGGTCAATGCCATAATCATGATCATCCACAAAAAATTTCAGAAGAACCGACATCACCATTTAGGATTTATGATAAAATATTTAGAAGAAGTTACTACAGGAAATGAGTTTGCAACGCCAGTTTGTAGCGCACCGGTGTTTTAATTTGATCTTTCAAATTCCAAAATGGGTCAGGATGATTTTTGGCCATCAGGTCAACTCCATAATCATGCTCCTCCACAAAAAATTCAAAAGAACCCACATCACTATTTAGGACTTTAGATAAAATCTTTAGAATAAGTTGTTATAGGAAATGAGTTAACAACGCGAGCCTGCAACGCAATTGAGCTCGTTTTTATGAAGGATTGGCCATACTTTTCATGTCTGAGAGGGAGACCATACAACTGGTTAAAACCCGAGTCTTATACTGATTTGAAAATGGCCAAGTTTTAGGACACCAAAGATGCGGGTTTTAATGGTGCAGAGAGTTGGCATCACATAAATCATTTAACAGTTTGCAACACATGAATAATATACAACAGTTTTACATTTTCAATCGACCATTTGAGAAACATGTAATCACCAAAGGAGTAGTTGGTGTGTCTGAACTTGGGTTGGTGTCTTATGAACCCGAGTGGGACTTAGGTGGAAACATCCAATCATTTTCATCTACTACAACCAGTTCACTATGCCAATTTGCAGTGCCAGTTTTCAAACTCTAGTAGCGTGCTCCATTCAAACTGTTAGATTTGTTCCTTGACACAATCCTGAAAATCATAATGAATTGAATGCCTTGAAAATGATGAGATCTCCCCTTTGAGACAAGACATATGATGATGAACAATATCATGACACCAAGACTCTTACATGGACTAAGGTCATAATATTTTGACTCCTGAACATTTCATGTGCTAACATTGGCTCCATAGGGGATGGCATACTACCTGTGAGATGCCAAGAACATTGCTGTTCTAGTGACTTATCCATTGTGCTTATGGAGTATTTCACCTCGTTCCAAACATGTGCAACCATCCTCTGCAACACTTCAAGATCCACAATTTATTCAAACAAACTGAAAGAGATGTTGAAAATATCACACTACAACTGAATGTTGAAAACAAACATACTGGCACACACTATAATCTGTGCATACTATGCAAATTGAAGAAAATCAAATGCTCCAAAAGTGAGCTTATTATCTACTCTACCCTACTCTAAACAACTCTCCAATTTGCTCAAGTGAAAGAATATTTCAATAGGAGACATGCAAGTATATTTAGGACTGATAAAATCTCATCTTTGCAACGGATTAATAAATAACAACAAAGATATATCAACAACCATAGAAAATTATTTGGAAAATTATATTCTCCTTGATAAGTGGGTGGTATGATAAAATCTGAAAATTTCAAAAAATTTGAAAAATAAGTCTCCAACACAAGTGTTGCTGGGTCTTCAAAACCAAGATCAAAAACTTTTTGATCCAGAAGAGATGACTGCCACTGCATGAAATGTATTTTGCTAAGAAAAATATGACCTCCTTGTTCTTTCAATGATATTTGTTGGAAATAATTAATTTCATGACAATCAAGAGCAACAAAATTTCTTTGATCATGCAATAAAAATCCTTGACCAAAGTGTCCCAAATCTGATTTATGCTTACCTCCTTCCTCCTGCTCCTGTGCATGCAAATCTTTAGCATAAGACTGATCTCGAACTCTATTACAAGCTCGAAATTTCTCCTCAATTTCTTCAACATCCACAAACAACTATGCTAATGATGAAGGTCTTCTTTCTATCAGAAAAAGGATAAGATCATGGTGTTGAGCTTCTAAATAGTACATCATGGTAACTATTTCAGTAGGCAGGATCCCCAAAGGCATACTGCAAATACAACTGGAAAAACTCTTGATGAATGTAGCTAGAACTTCATCCTTTTCTCTCCTTAAAGCATAAAACTCAGTTAAATACTGATCAAAGGATTTGTTTCCACCCCAATATATTGAAAATGCATCATATAACTCATCCCACGAACCAATGGAACCAACCTCTAGATTTTTAAACCACAAAGAAACATCCCCAACCAAAGATTTGGAAAATAACCTCATGACGACATCCTCATGCATGATTTCCAAATTGTCAATGAAATTTTGAAAAGCTCTCAAATACTTCTCAGTTATGATATGGTCTTCCCCAATAAAAAAGAGACAGATATTCTAAAAACTTGGGAGGGTAAGGATGAAGAGTAGATGGAAGCTTTAAGGGTTTAAAATTTTTCTCTCTAATTCTACACTGAACATTAGTGGGATAATCACCAGGTACAATAGGCTGATTGCAAGATACAACAAAGTTTGAAAGAGGAAAATTGAATTTATAATCCACATGGCTATAGGGATGATCAATTTCAAGAGATATTTGGATACATACATCATTCTCACATGGTTTGGACAAAGGAAAATGATCAAAATCAATGATGCAAGAAGAGGATAAATCTTCTTCTTTCAAGGAGGGATATACAACAATGGGCTGATGGTCATCCGAATAGACAAAGCAAAGGATGATTCTTTTGATATGCGAAGGAAAATACAAGAAAGAGCCGATGAAAAATAAAACAAGTTCCTGAAAGAAACTTATGACTTGATACCTGGACTTCTTGTGTCTTCCTTTCATCTTTTCTGTCTGAGCTCATTTTTTAGTGGAGTCTTGTGACTGATTTGAATCACCAACAGGTTCTTCAAATATGTGGAGTCTCCATGGTGAAAAATTGCAGTTTGTTCTGTCACCAATCCTCGCTCACCATCAAGAACTGGTAGTAATCTGCGTCGTACAACCCAGGGAAGTTTTTTAACTTCGTCCTCGACAACGATGCCAAAAATGTTAGAACCAGTAGTTGTTCTTAGACTTCTTTAAGAACAAGCCCAATAGCCATCATAATTTTGGTAAATTTATAATGGGTTTATGCTTGAGTGGATAAGTTAAAATGATCAAGAAATGGAGAGGGCAACAAACTATAGATCAATAGGCTACACCATTGGGCAATAGATTCACACAAACACCCTGAAGTTAGAAGGCAATTGAAAAGCATATAAGAAAAATAGCTTATATGATGGCATATGGAAGAAAATATAAATTAACATAAATCAAATCATCCATTAAACATAGATCCTCTCTGCAAAACAAATTGGAAATCTACTTGAATAAAGACAATGAGTTATAGGCAGTCACAACAAACCCTTTGTTGCTCAAGAATCTATAAATCAAATACAACCATTAATCCTCAAAAGCTACAATTCATTCAAGTAAGATAGAAATGAAAATGAAAAACATAGAGACCACAATCTGATACAACAAATCTAAGGAATCTTCAATGATAGGAATATTTACATGATAAAATGCCCTCAGGCTTACAAATGAGCACACACAGGGAAAACTGCCTCTGCAGCTCTCTCAATCTCTTTATATAATCAAATCAACCCTTCTCCAAGATCTCCCTCCTTCATTAAATAAAAAATAGCATCCAAAATCATTAGGAGGTCACAACCCATCTCTTTCATTGGATTCTTGGCCTTGGAGATAGGTGGCAACCGTCAAAGAGACAAAAATCCAACAAACTACTAAATTTTAGGAAGTTGTTGGAAGTCATTAATAAATCCATTGCCAACTCACTGCACGAGGTTTTAATGGAGCTAAATATTAGGTGTAGGTGTCATTTAGCATCTAACTGATCTTTGAGAAGTCATTAGAACCCTCCTTGACAGGTGGCAACCTCCAAACAAGGAGAATATCCAATAATTGTTTGAGTTTGCAATGCTAGTTTGCAACACACTGGTGTTTTAATTTTATCTTTCAAATGCCAAAATGGGTTAGGTTGAGTTTTTTTCATCAGGTCAATGCCATAATCATGTTCCTCCAAAAACAAATTCAGAAGAACCCACATCACCATTTGGGATTTATGATAAAATATTTAGAAGAAGCTGCTACAGGAAATGAGTTTGTAATGCTAGTTTGCAATGCACCGATGTTTTAATTTTATCTTTCAAATTCCAAAATGGGTCAGGCTGATTTTTGGTCATCAGGTCAATGCCATAATCATGCTCCTTTACACAAAATTTCAAAAGAGCCCACATGACCATTTGGGATTTATGATAAAATCTTTAGAAGAAGTTGCTTTAGGAAATCAGTGTGCAACGCCTATATTAGTTCACAACACCAATCTGCAGTGCAATTGAGATCGTTTTTTTGAAGGACTGGACATACTTTTCATGTCTGAGAGGGATACCATACATCTGGTTAAAACCCGAGTCTTAGACTGATTTGAAAATGACCAAGGTTTAGGACACCAAATCTATGGGTTTTCAATGGTGCAGAGAGTTGGCAACGCATAGGTCATTTAACAGTTTGCAACGCAGGAAAAATATACAACAGTTTTACATTTTCAATCGACCATTTGAGCAACATGAAATCACCAAAGGAGTACCTGGTGTTTTTGAACTTGGGCTGGTGTCTCATGAAACTGAGTGGGACTTAGGTGGAAACATCCAATCCTTTTCATCTACTACAACCAATTCACAACGCCAGTTTGCAGTACCAGTGTTAAAACTCTAGTAGCGCACTCCATTCAAACTATTAGAGTTGTTCCTTGACACAATCCTGACAATCATAATGAATTGAATGCTTTGAATATGACGAGATCTCCCCTTTGAGACAAGACATATGTTGATGAACAATATCATGACACCAAGACTCTTCCATGGAGTAAGGTCATAATTATTTGACTCCTGAACATTTCATGTGCTAACAGAAGGAATCGATAACATGACTTAGCATGAGTGCTAAGTATAGAAAGATGAGGTTCCAAGAATACTAAGTACCAAGACTCAGTACTGAGAACCAAGAATAAGTAACAAGAGAGAATCCACATGTGTTGTGCATGAAGAAATGCTCTTTTAGACAAGAACGTAAATATCTTGAGCATACAAACTCAGATTTTGAATCCGAAAAATGTGTGATGAAGCTAAGACTAAAGGCTACACTGTGATATTATAATCGTTCAAAATTTCTTTCTTTTGATATCAATTTATTTATTTATTCCAAATAGCGGGAAATCAAGGTGACCAAATTTTTGATCAACAAGACTCTAGCCAAAATCACCAATGACTCAAGAGGGGATGGCATAATGATTCCAAGTCTTGAATAAATCATTAGCGAATAAAAGAGGAAGCTATTTTGCAAAATATCGATGATATTAAAAATATTGTACAAGCTAAATTTAAGGAGATTCTATGGTGTGATAAAGAATTAGAGGATAAAATAAAACTAAGATATTATAAAGACA
This sequence comes from Picea engelmannii, assembly GCA_009831015.1. Taxonomy (NCBI): domain Eukaryota; kingdom Viridiplantae; phylum Streptophyta; class Pinopsida; order Pinales; family Pinaceae; genus Picea; species Picea engelmannii. The sequence goes on from ML794574.1 coordinate 279,535, forward strand.
TGGTTAACCCTAAACTTGAAGATCAAAAGTATATCTCTGTTTTGACTAGCGTAAAGAAGATAATCAATATTGCTAAAATAAGAACTAATTCTCATGAGCTACATAGTGAAACTGGGCGTTGGAAAATCCCCAAAACACCATGGCAAGAAATAATATGTCACCTTTGTGACACCAAGAGGGTTGAATATGAAAAGCACTTTCTCCTAGAATTCCCTACATATACCCAAATTAAATCCCAATTTCCAAATATTTGTCACAATACGGACCTTCCTAACCTTCTAAGTCATCAAAACTTTATTGATCTTGGAACAATTCTCTTAATGCTTTTCAAATAACATTTTAAAGAAACCTAAGTAATCTCTTGCTTTTCTTAAGTTTTCACCTCTAGGGACTTGATCCCTCTTCATGTATGATAGATCTAGAGTTAAGATGGATTTATGCAAGTTCTTTATATATATATATATATATATATATAATTTGAAGGTCATGGCCAAGCCACACACCAAATTGGTGTATGAGACCTCCACATGTTATCCCTCATACTATGTGGCACACCATTGAAATGTTTTAAACATAAGATTTTTTTAACTTTCAATTGTTGTATATATATATATATAAAGTTGATATTGAAATATTTTACTTAATGTGGATGACGGGTGCTCAAATTGATATCTTTGTAGCACATGTCCAATACTTTTTGTAAACCTTTTTCCCATCTCCATTTCCATATTAATACATTTTTCATACACAACGATGCATTTTTGGTCAAGGTATTATCACTCACTCAACATGCCATTTCAATACTTATTCTTATGCATTTTCATGAGATTATTTCCTTTTGTGCTGACAAGTGGTATACAAGAACAAAGTTGCACTGGTACCTTCCCAACAAAAGAGATGCAATTCCCGAGTTCAAGCGTAGTTGTTGCAACTCTGGTCATTGTTGCAACTCTCATTGCTGAAACTGATCCAGGTTGATATCGGTGGCCACCCACCTTTTCCAGCTGGCTTAAAACAACTTTTTGGCAATTTTGGTAATTTACTATTTTTAGCAGTTTTTCGGGTCCTAAACTTCCAGAGCCATTTTGAGGCCCTAAACGACGTTTTTTTGGGTATCTACCGGTCAAAAATTTTCATCATGAAAATTTTGTCAACAGTTGTAGTTCTCGGATAGATATTTCCAACGAGCTATTGTGCGCCTAAAACGGAGATCGTATGCAAAAGTTATGACCCCGGGAAGTTGATGTACTGACTTACCCAAACGGGGCCCACATGACATTTGGCGCTTCATCTCCTAGGGTTAGGTTTTTGGATGTCTAGGGTTTTTGACACTCTTGTTTATTGTAAAAGGGCCTTTAGAGCCTCATTGTAACCATATTATTGCGAATGAGCGAAACCATCACATCTCTTCTCAGAGATAAGCCGCCACCTTTCCAACAAGCTTGTTTTCCGCTGCATTTTACAGTTTCAGCTTATTTCCTTATTGAATAGAAAACTAGTTTTACTGTATCTCTGTTATTCTATGTTAAGAATCTGTTAATAATCTATAGTCATTTCATTCTGCTCATAAAATCTAGATCAGTGGCATCAGAGCGGTCTTCTCCTTTTCGTCTTAATGCATGTCCCCAACGAGGTCAGAGTGCAAAGAATTGGGTCTCGAGCTTGTTTCTCTTGAGGACCAAATCTCTCTCACGCCCAAGCGACCTCTCATGGTAGGAGAAAAGAAAGATGACGGGACATGATATCCTTTCAAAATGTTGCTTGAGGAAGCCCTCATGCAACAGAGGAACGATATGATGGATAGTTTCGCGCAAATCCTTCGACGACTACCAACAGGTGACACATATTCGAGCGGAGGCGTCGCCCCCTTCAAGGTACAAATAAACTTCGATATTCCTGTATTTGAAGGTCAGATAGACACAAATGGTGTAGACAAGTGGTTGAATCTACTAGAAGGGTATTTTTCTGTCCATAACTTTTCGATTAGAGAAAATATTACTTTTGCGCTCCTCAAAGCCGTTCCCCATGTCTAAGATTGGTGGGAAACTTTCTATGAGCAAAAGGAAACAGAGGAACCATCGTTATTTACAGTCACGACCACCTAGGATTCCTTCAGGGATTCTATTAAGGAACAATACTACCCTGTTGGAAGTTATGACGACTTGTATACCAAATGGACCACACTACGACAAGAAAGAGACCAAACAGTGCCAAAGTTCACAAATATCTTCCATACCTTGTGCACCAAGCTGAGTATCAAAGATTCAGAGCGACATATGGTGCTCAAGTATTGTGGTGCTCTGCATAGATACATCCAGACTGAAATGAAATTTCTGGACATCTTGTCCTTAGGCACGACCTATCGATATGCCGTCAAAATCGAGCAGAAGCTCAAACAAAAGATGCGACAATTTGGGCCCGGGAACCCCTCACAGCAAAATCTAGGAAAGGGTGGCCCCAACCCACAGAAAAAAGGACATACCAAAGATGGATAGTATCAGGACAACCAATCCAATCCGCAAGCAAAGAAGGACACTGAAAAGACAAAGAAAGATATCGGGAAGTGGTGCGACTTCCATAAGAGCCCTTGGCATAACACTGTTGACTGCCGCTGAAAGAAGTCACTGGTGGCTGAAGTGAAAGCCTTTGAATCAGATGCGAGTTCTGACTCTGAGTCAGAACAAAAAAGGGGAAGACATATCATTGACGTGGAACCCAGTGCCACCGTTGCTACCACCAAGTTCCAGCATGATGAACCAGACGAGCCAGAAGAAGGAGAGAGCCTCTTCCATTCACAAATGTGGGTAAAAGGCACCCCGTTGCACTTCATCGTTGATAGCGGTAGCCAAAAGAACCTCATCTCAATAGAGGTTGTCAAGCAGTTGGCCCTATTGACAATGCCTCACCCACAACCCTACACCATTGGATGGATTTTCCAAGGAAGCGATCTCCGCGTCAACCAACAATGTCGACTGTCGTACGACATCAAGCCCTTCAAAGACGAGGTATTGTGTGATGTTGCTCCTCTCTAATTTTGTGATGTTCTTTTGGGCCAACCTTATTTATGGAAACATCATGTTGTATATGAGTCTAGGCCTCATAGTTTTATTATTACTTTGAATAGGAAATTGTACAGGATACCCAAGACAGCCCCACCTAGTGCTATTTCCTTGATCTCTGCCAAGCAATGCAGGAAGGTCATCTCTCAGACAGGGAAATTTGTCTTCTTCATGATTCGCTCTCGGAATGAGTGAAAGATCACAACCACATACAGGGTCTCTACGACCAATCTCTCCACACAACAAAAGCAAGTAGATAAGGTCGTCGAAGAATACTCAGATATATTCTCCTCACCTACCAGGGTACCTCTGCACTGTCAAGTCAAGCACCCCATCGTTCTGAGCCCCGAAGCATCATTTCCCAATGGGCCAATCTATCGCCGCTCTATGTTAGAGAATGAGGAGATCAAGCGACAGATCCAAGAACCACAACTCATCACCTTGTGGGAGCCCAATCGTGCTGGTACAGAAGAAAGATGGAACATGGCAAATATGCATTGATTATAGGGCCCTGAATAAAATCACAGTCAGAAACCGGTACCCAATTCCACGAATCGACGACCTCCTTGATCAAATCACGGGGGATAAATACTTTAGTAAGATTTATCTGAAGTCTGGCTACCACCAGGTCCCTATAGAACAAACAGATGTATGGAAGATCACTTTCAAGTCAAAGGAAGGGCTTTTTGAATGGTTGGTCATGGCCTTTGGTTTGATAAATGCTCCAACCACTTTCATGAGGATGATGGACGATATCCTGCGACCATTCACCAATACTTTTATAGTGGTGTATATGGATGACATTCTCATTTACAAAAGGTATTGGGCATAACATTTGCAACATATTCAGCAGGTTTTGCATACCCTGTGACAACACAAGCTATACACCAAATTGGAAAAATTCTCCTTCAGCATGGATAGGGTCCATTACCTGGGCTACATCATTGATCAAGATGGCGTACATGTGGATCCAACGAAGATCCAAGTCATCCGTGACTGGCCAAGCCCCAACCACACTCACCGAGATTCAGAGCTTCTTGGGCCTTGCCAATTTCTACCGCAAGTTCATGTTGGGATTCTCCCATATTGCATGGGCCCTCAACCAAATAACCAGGGGTGGTGGTAAGGAAAAATATGTGTGGGGTCAGTTTCAACAACAAGCGTTCAATGATTTGAAGCAATTCTTGTGCTCAACCCCAATACTTTCATTACCAGACCTGTAGCAACCCTTTGAGATCGTGACAAATGCTTGAGACTATGTTGTGGGCGTCATTCTCACTTAGCACGACCACCCTGTGGCCTATCATAGTGAGACACTATCAAATGTTGTCCGTAAGTACCCTACTTACGACAAAGAAATGTACTCCATTATGCAAGCTTGCATCAAATGGAGACATTACATTCTTGGGAAGGATATCGTCATCCACACTGATCATAAGCCACTGCAGTTCATGCAGACAAAAGGTAAGTTACAGAATGACCACCATCAAAAGTGGTCCACATACTTACAACAATTCCACTTCAACATCAAGTATAAAATAGGAAGAACCAACCGCGTCGCTGATTGCCTCAGTAGACTGCCAGTCGTGACACTCACCATGGTGCTAGACTATTGTGATCATGAGACCTCTGGATTGCCCCAACTCTATGATATAGACCCAGAATTCGCCACCACCTACCAAATGTTGGGTGCAAACACAGTTGTCGATAATTTCCATCTTCAGGATGGGTTGTTGTGTCGTTTGGGCCATATCTGCATTCCATCAAGCGAGCGAGCGAAGCTGATCTGGGAATCCCACTAGAGTTGGGTGGCAGGACACTTTGGCATCAAAAAGACAGTGGCGATTTTACATAAACATTTCTACTGGCCGAAACTTCGACAGGAGGTCAACAAGTATATCAGGTCCTGCACTGCCTGCACTATTGCCAAACCGACCACTCAGAAATAGGGCCTGTACACCCCTCTTCCTACTCCTGAAAGGCCACGAGAATCCATCTCAATGGACTACATGTTGGGCCTCCTGTCCACCAAGCGGGGAAATGACTCTGTTTTTGTGGTTGTTGATCGCTTTTCTAAGATGGTGTTTCTGGTTGCCTACAAGAAGAGCATCACAACAAAATCCACTACCAAGCTCTTCTTTGAACGAGTCTGGGTACATTTTGGAATCCCACAAACCATTGTCTCAGATCGAGACAAATGATTTCTTAGCACATTTTGGTCGAGCCTGTGGTCACTGATGGACACCAAGCTCACCTAATCCACGGCCTTCCACCCCCAGACAGATGGCCAAACCAAGGTTGTAAATCAAATGATCGTGCATATCCTGCGCATGTATAATTCCAAGTACCCTTGCACATGGGATGAGAACCTTCCCTATGTCCAACATAGCTACAACCGAGCCCTGCATAGCTCAACCAACCACAACCCCTTTCAGGTGGGGTTGGGATTCCAACCATTGGGTCCCATAGATGTTTCACTTCCCTTTGTGGTCACCTCAACCGACTCATATCCTGCTCCAACTGAAGCTGAAAAAGCCACCCGATTCATTGAGCATATCCAACACATCCGCCAACAGGTTTAGGATATCCTACAGAAGTCCAATGACAAGTACAAGCAGGGCCATGATCAACATTGGGTGCCACATAAGTTTCAAGTGGGCGACAAAGTTTGGTTGCACTTGCAGAAAGAATGCCTTACAGGACCCCATCGGAAGCTTCGCCCACTCCGTTATGGGTCGTACACCATCACCAAGGCTATGGGGGATAATGATTTTGAGCTCAACATTCCTCCTTTTCTTGGCGTGCACCCAATGTTCAACGTGGACCTCCTTCAACCTTATTTCCCACCATTATTAGACACCTCAGACGTAGCAAAACAACTGACACCAACAGAGCTCAACCTCGACTGCATACAACAGGCATCCAATGATCAGATTGTGGACACATATATCAAGGGAACTCAACAACAAAGGATCCAACTTTATCGAGTTGTCAAGGCAGGGCAGCTCCTTCACCAAGGTAAGTGGCTCACCCGGGGCCAAATTCAACATAAATTTCCTCATATGATGGGGGAACACAACACAATGGAGACAATTGCTTCCTAAGGAGGGAGCATTGATCCAGGTGGATATCGGTGGCCACCCACCTTTTCCAGCTGGCTCAAAACAAATTTCTGGCAATTTTGGTAATTAACTATTTTTAATAGTTTTTCGGGTCCTGAACTTCTGGAGCCGTTTTGAGGCCCTAAACGACGTTTTTTTGGGTATATATCGATCAAAAAATTTCATCATGAAATTTTGTCAACAATTGTAGTCCTCAAATAGATATTTCCAACGGGCTATCGTGCGCCTAAAACGATTATCGTATGCAAAAGTTACGACCCCGAGAAGTTGATGTACTGATTTACCCAAATGGGGCCTACATGACTTTTGGCGCTTCATCTCTTATGGTTAGGTTTTTGGATGTCTAGGGTTTTTGATACTCTTGTTTATTGTAAAAAGGCCTTTAGAGCCTCATTGTAATCATCTTCTTGTGAATGAGCATAACCGTCACATCTCTTCTCAGAGATAAGCCACCACCATTCCAACAAGCTTGTTTTCTGCTGCATTTTACAGTTTCAACTTATTTCCTTATTGAATAGAAATCTAGTTTTATTGTATCTCTGTTATTCTGTGTTAAGCATCTGTTAATAATCTGTATTCATTTTGTTCTTCTCATAAAATCTAGATTATAAACTCCCAATGCTGTGACTATGGTCGTTGTTGCAACTATCATTGCTGCAATTCTTAGTGTTGCAACTCTCTCAGTGTTGCAACTTTCATTGTGTTGCGACTCTGCGTCTGCCGTAGCAACTCATTGATCAACCACACAGTTGTCACCAAGGATTGTCCAGTCATCCAAAAACCACTCAGGAAAATGACAAGGGAAATTGGGTGCCAAAAAGGAATGGACAACTTAGTCACCACTTTCCATGGTTGATTTAGTTAGCACACACCCAAGTTTTGCGTTCTTGAAAAATACAGCGTAACGAGATGAGACAACCCAATTCTTGTGGTTGTCCATTGATTTTATTAGATCATTTAGGAAGAATTCATTTTTTATAAATACACCTGTTCTCTCTAAGCTGAGGGATGGAGGAAAGCAATAGAAAGTTTGTAAGACAAAATTGTTTTGACCCACATATTTCCGTTTAATAAAAGTTTTGTTTTGTTCCTGTTCAATTAATGGTGTGGTGATCATTTATGCATCCTACTGAATTCTTATACCAACACCTTGTCTAAGGAGGTAAGGCCCTCTCCTTAGCTCAATACTAGTTTTATTTTCTATACTTTGTAAAAGTATTCATAACATCTTTTACATCTTTTCATTTATTTCCATCAATTCCTTCATTAACAACTTGCTGTAAGTTCCCTGTTCTTTATTACTGTAGCTCTGGATTGTTGTAACTTAGTGCTAACATTGCAGGGTATTGTTTCTGTATTCATGAGTAAATAGATGTAGCATCTTTTCCATATTTTCATTTATATTTCCAACAATTCCTCTATTAAACATCTGGTTGATCGTTGTAGCTCAACACTGACGTTGTAGGGTATCACTTTCTGATTAATGAATGTGTATTTGTAGCCTCTCTTCCCTATTTTCATTTGTTTCCAACAATTCCTCTATTAACATCATGCTGCAACTTTTTCATTTTCTCGTTGCTACAACTCTGTTGCCTCCATTCCATGTTTAAGTTGCAAACCCTTGTCTTTTGATTTGCTAATGTGTAGTTGTAACATCTTTTATTCATTTTCATTTATTTTCAACAATTCCTCTATTTAACTTTGTTTTATATTTCCTTTTCCGTGATTCCGGTTGGTGCAACTTGTGTTGCTGCGATTCCTTTTGTTGCAACTTTGGTTGCTGCAACTCTACATCACAACATCTAACTTTCTAGTTAGCAATTGTGTGGTTTACAAATCAAGATAATTTATTTCTTTTGTTTACAAACACAATGTGGTTTGATCCCCAAAGCTTGAGTACATGAGCCATAACACAATTGTCACAATAATCAAGGTCATCTTAAATACTTGAACAAGTCACCTTTACTCTTCCTGCAAGTGTGATCTTTACTTTCCTGCATGCGTGATTTAATTTTCCTACAAGTGTGATATTTACTTTCCTGCAAGTGTGATTTATTTTCCTACAAGTGTGATCTTTACTTTCCTACACATGTGATTTACTTTCATGCAAGTGTGATCTTTACTTCCTGCAAGTGTGATTTAGTTTTTTCGCAAGCATGATTTACTTTCCTATCATAGTGATTTACTTTCTTGCAAGTGTGACATTTACTTTCCCGCAAAAGTGTGTTTCTATTCCTGCAAAGTGTGGATTTGATTTGGTGACTTGTTAGAGGATCGTGATATCCTGCCTTGTAACATTCAATTGAAAGTACTACAATTGATTGGAAATTGCAGCATTATACTTGCAGATATGTTGCATGATAGTTCGTAAGTTCAATACGACCTTGGATTGATAATTAAATGCACAAATTTTCAGTTTCTTACTAATTCAATTAGGAAGTAATTGAAAAAAACATCATTTTTGGTGTCGTTTTCAGGGATGTGTCAAAAGTATAGTTGTTTTTTTGCTATTGTTTGGATTTTCGTTACAATACATTGAGTGATATGATTTCTTTCCAACAATTTGTATAATTTTTTTCTAATCTTTTTTGTGCACAAAGTTTGGGATCAACAAAGTAGATTTATTAGTTCATCCAAAAATTCCCGTAACGATAAAAGTGCATTCCACTCTCAAGAGGGAAATGAGCCCAGTCAACCGGATTATTTTTCACCTACAACAAGTTTTCTTTCCAAAAAGAGACCTGAGACCTCCTCTCAAGAATTTGAAATTGTACAAGGTTTTATGCACACTAAGGTTCCGCCTTCAGAAGATCTGATTGGTGAACAATACCACTCTGGGGAGTTCATCTTTCCTAAAGCACCTACAGAATCAGAAGACAACCCTCAAAGGGAAATGGCACACACAATTGTCAAGGAAGAAACCTTTGCCTTCAAATTTCCTATTAGAGGATCAAATGAGGATACCAAAATTAAGAATATCCCTTATTCTGCCTTGTCGAATTTTCATGGTTTATCCAAATAAGATCCCGACACCTTCCTCTTCAAATTCAATGTACTTTGCAGAAGTTATGATTATGTGTCATATGCCCATAAATTGAAACTTTTTCCTGCTGCACTCAAGAACGTTTCATTACGTTGGTTCATGGGCCTTGGTAGGGACAACATCCGCACATGGGACCAGATGATGCAAAAATTCCTGGAAAAGTACCAAGAGTATTGTAAGGAAAAATAAAGGAGGGAGTACATCTTCAAAATGACACAACATGAAAATAAGATCCTTGAGGATTATGTCAAAAGATTCAACTATAATTTGCGAAGGGAAAGGAAAGGATATTTGTCTCCCGATACATGACATATCTTATGCTCGAGAGGAATCCAAGATGATTGCAATGAACTTATAAACCTAATGGGCGGAGGAGATATCTCTCAACAAGATTATGATGTTATCTTGGAACTTTGTCGTAAATATTCCAGAGGTACTTCAAAAGTAGGCAAAGGACCAAGAGATATATTAGAAAGGACTGGAAAGACTACTGGAGGTGGAGTCACAAGAGTAGAGATAGGGAATATGTTATAGGAATTCAATATTGATATACTTAGTTCCTTGAGCTCCCAGTTGGATACACTGCAAATGAAGAAGAAGAAAGAAGAGGAAGAACGAGCTTTAGCTATCTTTTGCCCAAAATGTAGAACAAATCACCAATAGAAAGAATGTCCATTGGACCAAATTGAGGTTTGTTGAATATGCAGTGAGGACCATGCTACTTGAAACTATCCATCCTTACCAACACTGAAATATATCTATCATAACGTTGAGGAACCAAAGAATCCATGCTTTGTCTCTCAGGAACAACCATGACAACCCAGAACTCAAGGTATGGTTCAAGACCAATCTCAATATTTTAATTCATATTGGACTAACCCTTCCATGCAATGTACTTCTCAACCACGGTGTCTACTAACACAACCGTGGGTTGCTCCTCCTCCTCCAAATCAGTTATGGAAACAAGGGTGGAGAAATCCCACTTTAGGAGGCCCTCAATAAGACATAACACAACCCACCATGCAACGTGTTCCCCCTTCCTAGATGCAACCATCCACATCAGCCCCTCCTCGACCATAATTACTTGCACAACCCATCCATAACACTAATAATGGGAGGCCAACCTAATTGGCACAAGCTGTCGGACTCACCACCTACCCTACCTATTACATCTCTTCCCTGGACTGCAATGATATCCATATTCAATCTGGGAAGACATTAACCAAGGACCAACCTCCTGTTCTTATTGAAGATCTGAATGAGGATGTTCAGGATGAAGAACCATAATAGAAATAATATTGCAAATCTTTGAAAAATGATCATGCCCACCTTGAACTTCAAAACCCACCCTATCCAGAAATATTAAACCTAGAGAAACCTCTTACTCAACCATAATTTGACTTCTTATGGGAACTCAAGAATGTGTGTGTCAAAATACCGTTGTTCCAAGCCATAAAAGATGTACCTATATACTCAAAATCGGTACAGGAAATTTGTTTAAAGAAACCCGGTAGAAAAAGGAAGGATCCCCAAACTGTCCATGTTATGGTTAAATTGTCCGACCTAATGACGAGGAAAGTTCTCGCGACCAAATAATCTGACCCTGGTATCCTGGTAGTTAATGTGCAGATTAATAATACTCTTATTAGCAACACATTAATTGATCTTAGTGATGCCATCAATGTTATGATGCATGAGACCATGGAAACCTTAAGACTCACTGGCCTTAGGGAAACCCCAATCGTACTCCAACTTGTTGACATATCAACTATCAAACCAGAGGGCATCTTAGAAGACATAGTGATCTTAATATATTTTTGGAAATATTCCGTCGAATTTATGATCCTACAACTTAAAACCTCTCTTGGGGGGTATCCTTTAATCCCGTGAATGCCTTAGCTGACCATTGTTGATGCTTACATCAGTTGTAGGTCAGGTAACATGACCGTTTTCCATGGGACCTCTACAAAGAAATTAAATATGTCTCCTTCCACCAAACCCAACATAGATTTTGAAACACCACTCTGGGTCGACGAAGAATATAGTGACAAAGAAGGAGAATCTCATCAAGTCCCTCTATAGATCAATATCTAGCCATCAGAGAGAAAACAAAGGATGATGAAATCAATGCTTTCATTGTTTCTTCTTCTTCCTCAGCCAACCCACATGTTCTTGAGCATGTTATGCATCCAGAAACACAGGTTTCTCTTGCCTCAACAAGCATATCACCTGTAGAACACGAGTCCTCACCTGAAAAATATTAAGGGTCCCTCACAGAAACTATAGAAATAAACCCTGGGAAAACATTGAACATCAATGAAGGACCAACTGAACAACACAGAGAGAAAATGGTCAAAGTGCTACTAAAACACAATGATTCCTTCGCTTGGGATTACTCTGACATGAAGAGAATCCATCCTGACCTATGAACACACCATATATACATTAAAGAAGAATATAGACCCATCTAATAGCCCTAGCACCAGATGAATCCAACATTGAAGGACATAGTTAAGGAATAGCTACAAAAATTAATCAAAGCTAGATTTATCTATCCAATTTATGATAGCCAATGTGTCTCCCCTCTTGTCATGGTACCAAAGAAAAATGATAAATGGAGGATGTGTGTGGGTTATCGAGAACTCAACAAAGCAACACACAAGGACCATTTCCCACTTCCATTCATTGACCAGGTCCTGGATACATTAGAAAGGAAGAAGTACTTTCTTTTCTCGATGGATTTAGTGGGTATAACCAGATCCAGCTCAGGCCTAGGGATCAAGACACAATAATGTTTACCTGCCCATCAGGGACATTTTTCTATTTTGTTCTACCATTTGGGTTATGTAACGTCCCTGCCACCTTTCAAATAATTGTAATTGATATATTCTATGATTTAATTCATGATTGTGTGGAAATATCTATGGATGAGTTTACAACACATGGTAATGAATTTGATGAGGCATTGGAAAATTTAGAAAAAACATTGATATGGTGTAAAGAATTGAACGTTTCCCTCAACAATGAGAAATGTGAAATGATGTTAACTAATGGCATCATATTAGGGCACCACATATCAGCTAAAGGTATTCAAATGGATTCGAAAAAAATCAAGGTAATATTAAACTTTCTAACTCCACATTCACAAAAAGAGGTACGAAGTTTCTTAGGATATGTTGGTTACTATCGTCGCTTTATTGAATTTTTTTCACAAATTCATCATCCATTGTTTTCTTTGCTTAACAAAGATTTTGAGTTTTTTTGGACATAAATATGCCAACATGCACTCAAAGAACTGAAGACTAAGGTGTTTGAGGCTCCTATTTTAAGAGGGTTTGATTGATCCCTCCCATTTCATATTTCTACAGATGCATCCGACACCATCATTGGAGTTGTTCTAGGACAACTAGAATGAAATGATCCATACACAATCTACTATGTCAACATAAATCTCTGACATACAGAACTAAATTATACGGTAACAGAAAAACAATTTTTTGCGATAATACATGCAATTAATAAGTTTTGGAATTACCTCACAAGATATCCAATAATATTGCATACTGACCATGCTTCCATAAAATATTTAATGAACAAACCTATCACTAATGGTAGGGTAACTAGGTGGTTATTATTACTACAAGAATACGATATAACCATCTTGAATAAACCAGGAAGGTATAATGTAGTGGTTTATTTTCTTTCAAGATTTACATCTAACGAGAATAAGCCACTTGTAGAAGATTCTTTTCTTGATGATCACCTATTTGCGGTTTCTAATAACTCTCCTTGGTTTGAAGATATTGCTAATTACTTTGATGTAGGTAGAATTCCACATCATTTATCTCCAAAGGAGCGACAGAAGATAATCAAACAAAGTTGGAGGTTCTCATGGATCAACGATTGTCTCTTCTACACCAGATTAGATCTCATCATCAGGAGATGTGTGCGAGAAGACGAGATCTATGAGATCTTGAAATATTTCCACAATGGTCCATGTGTTTTCCACTTCGCAGACAAAAGGACTGGGTACAAGGTACTTCATCAAGGGTTCTATTGGCCCACTATATCCAAGGATGCCAAGGAATATGTAAAGAGGTGCGATTGTTTCCAGCGCGTGGGAAGATCGATGCAATCAGACGAGATTTCGTTGCAGCCACAATTGGTATTGGAACCCTTTGATAAATGGGCCCTAGATTTTGTAGGGCCAATCAATCCTTCTTCCCACCATAACTTCTACATTGTAGTATGCACAAATTATGCCACAAAATGGATGGAAGCCAAGGCACTCCCGAATGCAACAAAACAAATAATAGTAGGGTTTCTTCATGAAGAGATCTTCACCAAATTCATGATACCTCGGGAAATAGTTATTGATGGAGGAACTCAATTCACTTCAAGAATCATTAGAGACTTGATGGATAAATACAAGATCAAACACAAGGTTACCACACCATATCACCTACAAGCCAATGGACAGGTAGAAGGGAGAATTTTTTTTCTTGAGGCAATCATCACCAAGATTGTTAGGCTACACCTCAAAGACTGGGCTGATAGACTACCTGAAGCTCTATGGGCCTACCAAAAAACATGGAGGACTACTACTATTTTCTCACCATATGAATTGGTGTATGGAAAGAGAGTATTTTTGTCGATTGAAACATAGATCTAGACACTTAGAACATCTGTACAACTTGGAATGGACTTAACTAAAGCTTAGAAGAAAAAACTCCTCCAAATCAATGAATTGGGCGAACTTTGCCAAGCTGCCTTACACCACACAACAATCATACAACATCAATGAGATCGGTGGCATGACAAGTTCATTAAGAAGAAGAAATTCAAAGTTGGATACTGGGCCTTGTTATTTGACTCCAGGTTCAAGGATTTCAGAGGGAAGTTTCGCACTCCATGGCTCGGGCCTTATGAGATTGATACTGTATATGAAAATGGAGCTATCAAACTTCGCACCATTGACGATGAGAAAACTTCTTTGATGACAAATGGACACAAGCTTCGATTATATCATAGGCACGTATCCAAGGAATCCTTTCTGAAGAGGATCATTAGTGGATGGCTCGACAATGGTATGGATATTGTTAACAAGGCGAGAACCCCTGCTGAATGATTCATTCATGTTAAAAAAAAATAGTAAGCCCAGGTCTGAAAACCCGTAGGGGCATGCTTGGGGGCATGTTTTGTGAAAATCAGCCATGATGACGCATGACATGTTAGAAAAAAAAAGGGCACCTAACGGTTTCATGATGGTTATCTTAAGATCCTTCTGATCAAGTTTTTAATAAACTCTTGTTCTTTTTAATAAAGTCTTTTTCAGGATATGCAGGGGAGAAGAATGTTGTTGCTGCAACTCTTGAATGCTTTTGATGCAACTTCTGTTGTCTCAACTCATGTTGTTGCAACTCCTGTTGTTGCAACTCCAACTGCCGTGACTTTCGCTGCTGCAACTCCTGTTGCTGTGACTCTTGTTGTTGCAACTCCTGTTGTTGTGACTCTTGCTGTTGCAACTACTGTTGCTGTGACATCCGTTGTTGCAACTCCTTTCATTGCAACTTTTCATATCAATGCTGCAATTTCATTACTAAAGTACCAAAACCAACTTGGGAAAAGACGACTCTTGCTAAGATACCATGTCAAGCCATAGTCCTAGCCAACATGTGCTGTCCTAGCCAACATGTGCTGCTACGAGAGCATAGAGTCAATTCTGTGTGATGTTGCTACAATTCTTCTCATTGCTTCAACTCTGCCTGATGTTGCTTCAATTATGCGCATTACTGCAACTACGAAACATTTCCACAACCTTGTGCTCTCTTGCTTCAACTCTACACCTTCCTGCAACTCCGCGCATCATTCCTGCAACTCTGCAAAATGGCTGCAAGTCCGAACACTACTGCAACTCTGAACCTCATCTTCATTGTTGCGACTCAGAAGCACTGTTACTGCCACTTAGATTGCAGATGCAACTCCCAATGCCAACGAGGATTCTAGTTGTCCCGTGAGGCCGACACACCATCACGAAGGTACGAGCAATCACGAGCAGGCATGGTAAGTCAAAATTTATGTCTCCCGAACTTGTATAACGAATAGGCATTGATTAACATAATTATGACTTAATCACATCACTAAAACACCATCACACACTCATAATCACCCAAACCGTGACATAATTACCTTGTCCCACCACCATTCATGTCCATACTTTGAACTCACCACCCTTTGAACTATTCATTTTGAGTTGTAGCCACAATCACTTGAGCTCTGAGAAGGAAAGTGGGAGGCTCACTGAACCGTAGAGAACCCACAAAGACCCTCTTGCTGGAAGCATACGAGAATATTGGGAATTTTTTCAACATGGAGGTTAGATGGAATACCTAAACAAGATACATGGATATGTTAATAATGTGGCGCTTGAATTCGCCATTAATTTCAGAGAAATTAATACAGAGGTAGCATGAGTAGTCATGCAGGTGACAGAGGACATCATAGCAAAAGTGATTGGGATTCCTCAAACATGAAAACAATGGTATTGCTGACGGAGGCCTAAGCCTAAAATTCTCGAGTAGTTCCTCGAGCGAGGAGAAGCTTTTGGTCAAGAAGGGAATAAGGTTCGACAATATTTCATCACTGAGCCCATGGAAAGATGTTTCCATTGTCATGAAATGATACATCACCTGAGAGGGTCGCTATGGGGCCGTATACGTACAACAATCATTTTATTGGATTGCCTGCGATATGGCAGGCTAGTTAACATGTCGTTTTTCCTTTGAAGGGCACTGCAAACCATGGCCAAACAAGCACACAAAGTCGTTCACCATAGGGAATCCCTCTCGTACCACGGGATAATCAAATTTTTGGTCGAACATGCACTACATAGGGAGGGTAGGACATGGAACGAGGTGGCGAGAGCACCAACTCCCGCTGTAACCCCACCCAGAAGAGAAACAGTCGCTGCAACTCCTCCAGGAGATAGTAGCATTGCAAATACAGAAGCTGAGGTCGTTGCAACTCTACAGGTTGTGGCTATTGCAGCTTTGAATGTGATAACTGTTGCAACTCTGGAGGCCGAAAAAGCTACAACTCCCGGAACTGCAGCCACTGAACAAGAAACCCCTAAGAGTTCTGCCGAAATTCCTTAGCAAGATGAAGGAAGCTACGACAATGACATAAAGGTCACAAGGAGCAAACCCACAACCAAAATACTGTCGAGGACAAGAAAGAGGGTTTCATATCCAATGAACTGAAAGAAGAAAAGGGCGAGAAACAGTGTTGCCACCTAGAAAAGAAACACCCCTGTTGTTACACAAGAACTAGCTGGGGAGGAACATGACGAAGAAAAAGTCACAACACAAGACATGATGGGGGATGGACAAGAATTTTCCAAGCCTAGACCTGACGAAGAAATAGGGGCATAAAACCTTGCTGATACAAAAGAACCAACAAGGAAAACCCTAGGAGAGGGCCTTGCTGCAATTCTGGAGGTCTACACCGACGATGAAGAAGCTACAACTCCATAAGAAAATGAGGCCACTATTGCCCCAAAGCTAGCAAAAATTACACAAGCTAAATGAGTAAGTACCCCTTTGCTTGTGCCCTTGTATTCATCATTTTTAAGAAAGTAGTGGGTGCTTCAGAAGAAGAATAGGAGGCTTTAGACCTCTCTAAAATTGTTAAGGGATGATCTTAGGTAGGAGATCCAGTTGCATGGGATAGACTACCCTGCACATGCACCAGGACCCATTGCTGCAGAATCAACATATGTGAGTCACCCTACTACAATAGTAGTGGAAATTCACCTTGCTGACTCACAAGCCAACCAATTGACTGAACCAATAGAGGATATCCACCCTGCTACAACAATAGAGGACATCCTCCTTGTTGCAACAACATAGGGAACTCTGATTGTTGAACATCAAGAAGACACCCACCATGATGTCACAAATAGTAGTCATCCTGCTAAACCAGCAGAAGCCAGTCACCCTGCTAAACCAACATAAGCCAATCACCCTGTTGAGCTAACAAAGGACACCCATCCCACTGCCACCGAATCCAATTGCCCTTCTGTCACACAAGAACCAATAGAGACCCATTTCCCTACTGTCACACAAGAACCAACAGAGGCTAATTGCCTTGCTATTCACATAAGAACCAACATAGGCCAGTCACTCTGCTAGTACACCTGAATCAACATGGGGAGAACATGACAAAGAAACGATGCAAACACAAGAAGAGAAGAACCATGTTACACAAGAACCAACAGGGTAAACTTTAGGTGAAGGCCTTGTTGCAATTTTGGAAGGCTATCAATATGAGGAAGAAGTTTCTACTCCTGAGGAAGGGCACACAAATGATGACATCAACCACTGCCAAGGGAGTCTCACCCTCTTAGACTCAAAGTGACTGATTTGTTGCATGAGGACATGCAATGATTTTGGCTGGGGGGAGATGACATGTGCTCAAATTGACATTTTTGTAGCACCCATCCAATAATTTTTGTACACCTTTTTCTCATCTCCATTTCCATATTAATACACTTTTAATCCACAACGATGCGTTTTTGGTCAATGTGTAATCACTCACTCAACATGTCATTTCAATACTTTTTCTTATGCATTTTCAGGAGATTATTTCCTTCTACGCTAACAAGTGGTATACATGAACAAAGTTGCACAAGTACCTTCCCAACACAAGAGCTGGAATTCCTGATTTCAAGCGTAGCTGCTGCAACTTTGGTCGTTGCTGCAACTCCTAGTGCCGCGACTTTGGTTGTTGCTGCAACTCTCAGTGTTGCAACTCTTTCAGTGTTGCAACTCTCACTATGTTGCAACTCCGCGTCTACTATAACAACTCATCGATCAACCACACAACTGTCACCAAGGATCGACCAGTTAACCAACAACCACTCAAAAACATGACAAGGGCGATTGGGCACCAGAAAGGAATGGCCAACTCAACCACCACTTATCATGGCTGATTTAGTAAATACACACTTGATTGTTTCCCTATTTTGAAAAATGCAATGTAACAAGATGAGATAGCCTGATTCTCATGGTTGTCCATCAATTTTCTTAGATCATTTAGGAAGAAGTCATTTTGTGTAAATATGCCCGTTCTCTCTGAGCCGAGGAATGGAGGAAAGCAACAATGGAGGAAAGCAACAGAAAGTTTGTAACACAAAATTCTATTGACCCACATATCTCTGTTTAATAAAAGTTGTGTTTTGTTCCTGTTCAATTAATGGTGTGGTGATCATTTAAGTATCCTATTGCATTCTTAGACTAGTACCTTGTCTAAGGAGGTAGACCCCCCTCCTTAGCTCAATACTGTTTGTATTTTTTATACTTTGTAGAAGTAGTCATAACATATTTTACATCTTTTCATTTATTCTCAACAATTCCTTCATTAATATCTTGTTGTAACTCCAATGTTCTCTATTATTGTAGCTTTGGATTGCTGTAACTAGGTGCTAACATTGTATGGTACTATTTTTGGATTCATGAGTAAATAGATGTAGCATCTTATCCATATTTGTATTTATTTCCAACAATTCCTCTATTAAACATCTGACCAATTGTTGTAGCAGGGTATCATTTTCTTGTTGATGAATGCGTAGTTGTAGCCTCTCCCCTATTTTTATTTATTTCCAACAATTCCTCTATTAACATTGTGTTGCAACTCTAGCATTTTCTCATCGCTGTAAGTTTTTGCAATTTTATTCAATATTGTAAAAATTAAGCTCAAGTCATTACCAGGCCTGCATAGACTTATCACTTTCTTTACAGACTAACATTTCAAAAAATGTTATTCCACTTCTAAAATGCTAGTTCCTCATGGCCAATGCATAACAACATTTTTACACTAACTTTCAAGGACAATAGCTAGTTACCATGCAGTTCACCAACTAACTGCAACTATACAACAAGTTTATGTAGTTGACCAACTTCAGCTATTGCAACAATTACAACAAATGAAAAGTAGAGGAAGTACTTCATACAATTACATAAATGTACTTCATACAATTACTTGTTTATGTAGTTAATGAGTTGGAAACATTAAGTGCTATGCATTGAACCTATTAATGGCTCATTGCTTTTCAATCTTATTCATAGATGATAAATAATATGTATCCAACCGATAAGATGCACCAAACAATATGTCAATGATTGGTTCACTGCATGTTATTTAATGTTTCCTATAATCAATTATATGTGGTTAAATGTTTTCTATAACCAACTGCAACTCTTACAACATTCATAGATGATAAATAATATGTATCCAACCGATAAGATGCACCAAACAATATGTCAATGATTGGTTCACTGCATGTTATTTAATGTTTCCTATAATCAATTATATGTGGTTTAATGTTTTCTATAACCAACTGCAACTCTTACAACAAACAAAATGAGAATTATTAAAGTACATACTTCATACTTTTTTTTTTTATATTTATCCTATTACATGTTTATGCAGTTAATCAGCTGGAAACATTAAGTGCTAAGCAATGAGCCAATTATTGGCTCATGAAACATTAAGTGCTAAGCAATGAGCCAACTATTGGCTCATTGTTTTTTCATCTTGTGATGATAAATAATATGTATTCAGCGGATAAGATACACCAGGCAATAAACCAATCATCTCTTTAATGTTTCCTATAACCAATAACCAACTGCATCTCTTAAAATTATTAAAATAAGAATTAAAATACATTTCATATATTTTTTTGCTCAGCGGATAAGATACACCAGGCAATAAACCAATCATCTCTTTAATGTTTCCTATAACCAACTGCATCTCTTAAAATTATTAAAATAAGAATTAAAATACATTTCATATATTTTTTTGCATCTCTTACTCGTTTCAAAAATCTAATTACAGCAACTACAGGGGCAATTCCGAGAATCGAAATCGGGAGCTCTGCCACCTCAGTTTAGGACCAGAATCTAATTACATCAGGCTAGAGGGGCATTCCGAGAATCGAACTCGGGACCTCTCGCACCCAAAGCGAGAATCATACCAATAGACCAAATGCTTTGTTTTCTGCAAACTTAACTCTGATATAGTTTTGTTTTAGAATTTTGCAAAATCTATATACTCTAAAATAGTTTTTGAAATCAAGCCTACTGCTTTGCCCTTTTCTTTCGGAAATTTTCTTTTGGAAATTCTAATTAAAAAAAATAATTCTTTGTCAGAAGTGGGATTTGAACCCACGCCCTCAATCGAGGACCAGAACTTGAGTCTGGCGCCTTAGACCACTCGGCCATCCTGACAGGAGAAGAATGTTGAGAGTGGGATTTGAACCCACGCCCTTTCGGACCATAACCTTAATCTGGCGCCTTAGACAACCTCGGCCATCTCAACAGCTGTGTGAAAAAATGATTGCAAAAATGGTTCGCTATTGATAATCTGCTCCCATAGACTCTTTATATCTTAATCCGCCCACGTATCGTTAAAAATATTGAACGTTTTTTAAAATTAATCTGGTAAACAATTCTGGTCATGACGTAGAAAATGCCAAAGTGCAACTCTTACAGCGATGAGGCGGAGAGTACTTACATTTTCATGAAAGCAGAAATCGGGACTCAGCGATTTCAACTGCTATGATAAGAAATGGTGACAGTAAAGATTTGTATTCCAAACTCATACTCTGGGCTCATAACCTATTAAAATGTTGTGATCGTTTAACCATAAGCAATGTTACACCATTGCTACCTAACCATAGGCACAAAGTCAAAGTCATCTGCGAGCATTTTAACCTTTGATAGAAAGAATGATTATGAGAAGCCTCACTAGAAAGAACAGATAAACCAGGGTAGAGAAACTTCTCCAAAGGTAGCACACAAGATAGAGTACCAAAAGACTGAATAGGGAATTATTGCACACCTGCATCTCCTCCTTGACACTTGCGCCTTACTTCTTGGATGACTGAGTGTGTGTATGAATTGGAGCGCCTCCTATTTATACTAATTTGGCTAGGTGAACAAGTGTCTCTTCAAGCAAGGTCGACCTGTCCTTTTCTGTATATAATACTTCAATATTACTTATTCTGTCGAGTCGACTTGTCTTCCAGGGTTTTCACACATTTATTTAGGTTTTCTCTTGCTTCCAGAATATTCTATTCTAGTCAAAGGTTTATCCATGGAGGTTAATACCTCCCACAACTACCAAAACATCAACATGAGAATCATAACTCTATCAAGCTCTGCAATTGTTGTGTTTAGAGCCTAATTTTCTTCTTTAGATGTCCGAGTATAAGCATCAACAACTCCCTTTTTCGCAATGTGTTTTGATTTGTTAGTTGCAGACTTTCCATGTAACTTAGTTTGTATTTCATGAGGAAGTAGATCAGGTGGAACAACACCCTCAATGCCATGTTGTGTGATAAACCCCTCTAGTCTTGTCATGTTGAAAAGTGTAGGCCTTTCTAACAGTAAACATGGTTGTTCTTGTGGTGATACTCTACCTCAATTCTAGTAGAAGGATACATATCATCAACCAAATATTTCTAGTAATCTCTAACATAGGGCATCTTCACCCTCTTTGCATTTGTTGTAGCATTTGGATTATGCTTTGCCCATTTCCATAATTGTGAGAGTTCCTTGTTTCCCAGTGTCCACCTTGGCCTGCTTTTTTCACCCCATCTTGTGTTGTTTTTGCTAAACCATCACACACAATTGGTCACAAGTATTAAATATATTAATCGGTCACAAGTATTAAATATATTATGGAAAATGCCACTTTCAACTTTATAACAAGTCCACATATCTCTCATATTATAACAAATGATTTAAAATAATAAAATTATACTAAAACCACCACTGCTTCCAAGGAAGCAAAATCCTTGGCAAATATATCCAATTATTTAGAAAATGGTTTTGAGTTTCATAATATTACAATCCAAAAGAACACAAACCCAAGTACAACATGGTGCATGGGCTTTGCATGGTGTCAAATGTTTGCTTAGGTGACTATGTGGGAAGTGGTTTTCCTAAATGTAAAGCAATATGCCCATATGAAATATTGGACAAATTTATTAAAGTATGGAAAACATAATACATGTTATGGAATAAAATATTTTAAAATTGAAATTTTATGGAAAAATGAACACGAGTTATGCAAATTCTCCACCCTACAAATAAAACAATACTACCTCTGCTTCCAAAAAAAACCATGTTGGTGAAGGTTTGGCTCCTAAAAAATAAGTAATTTGATTAGCTAAAGATGCTAGAAGCATGTAAACAATGCAAGTTGGTAGTAATTAGAAATTGTCACACATGAATTAGAAGTAACCCATCTCTTGCTTGGACTAGTAAAAAAAGTACACCCCCATGCTTCCTCCTATAAATGAGGAGGGGCTTGCTTGGAGAACAACAAGATATTGAACTTGTCACCTAAAGATATCGACCTGTTCGAGGAACAAAGCTAGACATCTTTGGTTGAGATAGAAGAATAATGAGGATCGCAACCCCAATGAGGCTCTATTGAAGCAATAAAAGCCCCTTCAAATCACACAATAGAAGGAACACTTAAAGGTAAAGTGCTCCTAAAACAACCTACTAAAAATATTAGACCCAACAAGAGCTATTCCCCCGAGGGTATGGTGATTTGATTCAATACCATGCTGTGAAAATCACCAAATGTACAATTCTATCTGTTGATGTTTGGACAACATTGGGAAGATATTCTTCCATATATATATATGACATGATATTTATAATACAAGGTATAAATATATAAAATGAATAAGTAGTTATTTATTATCCAAGGGACATGTCGTTTCATGGATGGTCACCATATGTTCTTTATATATGTAACACTCATCATTGTAATAATACATCAATCTATCATAATCATTTTGTCTTAGCATTTTCTATCGTACTTGTGTCTCTGTGCATGGTTATTCTTCTTGTGATCTTGGTTATTACTGTTGTTATTGTTCATGGTTTATGCTTCAGTTCATATAATTTTGTAAAGAAACTGAATGTAATTGAACAACACTAAAACACCAACATGGTATCGAAGCAATGTTCTTGAAATAAGACTATTGCACATGCATTGACCTTCTACAACAAATCGTCGTACCTTTCTTGCAATTCGTTGTTTTGCTACATCTACAACTCGGGTTAAGGTTTATGCACTCTTCCAACAACCATGGTGAATCATGTTTTGTTGGAAGATAGGCTTGATTGAACAACCAACTTTAGTTCTTGGAAATCTAGATTGCTCATCACTCTAGAAGAGAGTGACCTAATGAAGTAAGTTGAAGAAGTTGTACCAGAATCAACTGATGATGTAGAAAAGTCTCAATGGAGGAAGAATGATGCAAAAGCAAGAAGGATCATAATCTATTATGTGAGAGACCATTTAATTTCTCACATCTCTAACTTGAAGACAACTAAGCAGATATACGACGCATTAAAGAAGTTGTTTGAGAGAAACAACACCAACAAAGCACTTGCCTTGAGACACCAACTTCAGAATCTCAAGATGACGAAGTCAGATGCAGTTGTCACCTTCTTCATGAAGATTTAAGAGATCAGAGATTAATTGGGTGCTATTGGTGAAATCATCTCTAACAGATAACTTGTCATGATTACCCTTAATGGTCTTCCAAGTCATTGGGAGCCATTCATTCAAAGTATCAGTGGGCGATCCAAATTGCCCAAGTTTGATCGTTTATGGGTAGACTGTACTCAGGAGGAGACCAGACTTGCAGCTAGAGGCGTGCAATGTTCCCATCATGATGACAATAAAAAACATGCTACTCATGCAAGGAAAGACAAAGGAAAAATAATAGGTTTCAACAAAACATTTAAAGAAAGGAAGTCAACACCATCTTCAGAACACAAAAAGAAGGACACGCCAAAGATTCAATGATTCATATGTGACAAGTATGGCCACTATGCGAAAAAGTGTCCTACATTGAAGAAATGAAAGCAACATGCCTCCAATGCTAATACTGATTCAGAACCACCTTAGAGGAAGTCAAGGAATGCAATCATGGACGATGAAGAGTTCTTCTTGATGTAACACCTTGTTTCCCCTAGTTTGTAAATATAACTGTATTGGCCAAGAGACTATGGAAAACTCAATATGTGTGAATGTTTGATTTGATGGACCTTTGTATAAAAGGTCAATGAATGTAAATTCTATTATTTATTAGAACATGCATAAGTGTTGCATGATTGTTGGAAGGGGGTGTACTAAGAGACCACGAATGTTATGAAAGAGATGGTGAAGGGGACCAATAATGGTTGCGTTAACGTCCACCAAACCAATATCTCATTGGATTTAATTGTTGAGGACTAGAACAGTCCTCTGACCCATAAATGAATTATAGTTAGGCTAGTAGGTGGGAAGACCTTCTCAAGAGTTAATGAGGGGATGGGGCAAAGCACCCATCTGAAAGGATTTCAGACCTGTCCATGGACTGGGAATTCGGGCCACACAAAATCTTGTTGAGGAAGGAAAGAAAGGAAGGTGTGGTGGGCAGAGGAAGATATGAGAAGAGTGTAGAGACGAGAGGCTAAGATCTCGGGTTCAATAAAGAACTAAGGAATGAGTGTTCTGGTCGCAGGGAAGTGGATAGCAGGGTTATGATACAAGTTGATAAACGAGGCCGGTCCTCCTTGCTTGGTGTTGTGTAAACTGTTGCCGAGATCCTGCGAGAGGAGGAGAGTAACCTCCGTCCCTATTGTCGCTGAGCCAGAATAAATGATTTTATCACAGAGCATTGTGGTCTAGCTCGAGGGTGGCTAGTGGTAAATCCATTAGGAGTGACTGAGCCTATGGTTGGGTGGAAATGGGCACCCCTTTCAACAGTTGCTTCACATTAGCTAGTTCTGATAAGTATTTTCCTACTTTATGTATTGAACTGAAATAATGGATGAATGCATGGGTTTATGTATACATGTGTATCTATAAATGGTTTATGTGTGGAATGGTTATGATATGCGTATGCATTCATCTCCTTGTGAACTTATGCCTCTGACTAATAGTTTGTATGTCCCAGCTTAGCTCTTGAGGCTTCTTGGGACATAAACCTGTAAGACGGCCGAGATAGGGGATATCGTGTCAATCTGAACTTGTCCGTTCGAATAGGATACCTTTTTCATACTCCTTGTTGTGCGACCGGGATTCCAGGCCCAAGTCCTTAACCATTTCATGATAAATCTCAAGAAGGATAACAAAGTTCAAGCCTTGAAAGGGGAGATCTCTTCGTTTGGAAGACGAGCGGACAAGATCCATTCGATAAGACCCATATGATCAATACCTAGGAACCTTAGGTTAAGCCCAAGGAAGGTAAGTCCTCCTGGTTTCGGAGCTCCAGAAGTCTGGAAATTTAGAGTATGACCAACCTTACCAGCCTTATAATGGCCGAAGGTAACCAGGAGACTTGGTTTCCCGTAAGGTTGACCAGTGTTAGGCGGTTCCCTAGGTAGTTAGGTGAATCTATCTTACCAACTAAACCAGGATATGAAACCCTGGAGGTCAGAGCTGCAAAGGACCCAAAATCGTAGATCGAGGGGTCCTTCAGGTCCTTCCCCCGCTGTCGATATATTGGGGACGCGTGGCGCTAGCCCCTTTAGTTCGAAGATTGGGCACTTCGGGAGATGAGAGGAGTTTGCATCGCAACACTTACGAATTCCAAATCCCCGAGGTAACAAGAGTCGTAGATCTATAAACCTATGTGGCTTGATCTCAACCATGAGATCTGAGGAATGTTAGAAGTCTGTCAGTCCGAGGTGACATGGTGCAATGACGTTACCCAGGGTGACGTGGACCCCAGCTTGAGGTGCCACATCTCACCCGGATTCATGTTTATCACGTACCCTATAGGCCCATTGGAACGTAACATGTGTCACCTTGACCCGTCCTACGTGTCCATTCCTGATACGTGTCCTCCTAGCCAACGTGGTTGGTGAAATGATCGAGACTCCGAGAGTCCGGGACTTCGGGACTCCAGAGGATCTGGGATGTAGTATGGTAGAGAAACTGAACGGCTTGAAGGCCGGAGCCACATGGTGATCTTACGTGTTAAGTAAATATACCAGATCTGCAAATATACTTTAATAAGATCAAGAATAAACCATAACCATTCACCAAATACTAAACACAAGAAATAGAGAAAACCCTTGAGGTAGGGTAACACCATATATTATTCCTTAAGGAAGGAAAGCACTCCTCAAACAATCATTGCTTGTACAATCACACTATTCTTCACTCTGCTTCATTACATTGCTTACACTTCTTTATATAGCTCTCTCTATCTCCTAGGAACCTTCTAGAGAGCCTTCTCACATTTATTACATCAAACTACCATAGTGGGCCTTTATTAATATGGTGGACCTAGTCCACCTTATATTTAATGAACACATTCTCATATATTAAATGACTTCCACTAATAACACATAACTACATTCCCATTGGGTACCTCCCTAGGTACCCCATATTACCTCCCTAGGTATACTACATTCCATCCTCCTTCACATGTTTCGTCCTCGAAACATCAGAATAAACCATACAATATGACCGGCTAAGCAATGTAACCAACTGGTGCCAAGTACGACCATCCATCCATCCCAATGGAAGTTGAACATGATGTCTATCTAATGCCTTGCCACCCCGATCTTGCTCTGCATCATGTCAGGGTGCCATGGGATTGTTTCTGTAGCTTGAGCTCTTCCTGTAGTGCCGGTAGTCCTCCATGCACCTCTTGATCGATTTCCTGTATGGTGCCCTGCTGGTGCATAAATGTGTTGATGCGCATGCCCTTGCCTTGATGACTGTTGTGTCTCTATATGATGTGAATGGCGATATATAACAACTATAGGAATTTGTTATTTTTTCTTCAAATTTGCAACATTTTGTTCCTTTGAGTCAATGACCTCCTTAGCTTCATGATTATGTCCTTCTTGTAGTTTTTCTTCATCTCCTTATGTAGACACTGCATTTGATTCAACTTCAGACTTGGAAATAACTTCTTTGTTAGCTTCCATGGGCCCATCTTTTTTACTGAGAGACACATCCTGCAATGTGATTTTCTTTTTCTTGTACCACAACTTCAAAAACTTTTTTTTCACATTAATATTAATGGTACCCACTGATTCTATCCAAGGATATCCCAAAACAATATCCACTTCATCCATATCCATAGCATACAAATCTAAATGTAAGACATATTTATCCATGGTAATCTTCAAATCTTTAAAATTTTGAACATTTTCACCCTCAACTTATGTGATTTGAATATTCTTTACTGGAACTTGCAATCTATTAACCAACTGAACATTGATAAAATTATGCATGCAACTAGGGTTAATGGAAACAATGATATTTTCTTTATGAATACAACCATGAACCTGTAATATAGATTTGTCACATCAAAATAAACTCTTGTTTCTCTCTGTATTCTTATTTTTTTCCATGAGACCACTTGTCTAACAATATTTTTTCAAATTTGCCATTGGAGAGTGTCATCATCTCCTTATAATCAAACGATTTCCACCAAATGACAACATCACCTTGCAATTTGAGATCTACCCAATGGGTCCAATTCTCTTCCCATGCTGACTTTATTTCTTTAATTAATGATTCAATACTAGAGCCATCACATTTCCCTGTAAAATACATCTTTCTATGAAAAACCCCAAAAATAGAACAATAAGTTACGACAGAAAATCGCGGCGTTTTCCGGAAAACCCCTGAAAAACTGTTGAATTTAAAATGCTCATAAATTTACTTCCCGAACTCCATTTCGGATGAGTGTTTTTTTGAAATTGGGTATTTTTCCGAGAGGAATTCAAATACCCAATTGTTTTTTCCAAATTCAGCTCGTAAATCTTCAGATCTGAACCTGAAGTACTCCGCCCTCTTTTTCTTCCCTAGAAAAAAATCTGCAAAAAGAGAAAAATATTCTTCCCTTCTTTGGCCAAGGAAAGTGCTCTGATACCAATTGTCAAGTACCTATACCAGATCTGCAAATATACTTCAATAAGACCAAGAATAAACCATAATCTATTCACCAAATACTGAACACAAGAAATAGAGAAAACCCTTGAGGTAGGGTAACACCATATATTATTCCTTAAGGAAGGAATGCACTCCTCAAGCAATCATTTCTTGTACAATCACAATATTCTTCACTCTGCTTCATTACATTGCTTACACTTCTTTATATATCTCTCTTTATCTCCTAGGAACCTTCTAGAGAGCCTTCTCACATTTATTACATCCAACTACCATAGTGAGCCTTTATTAATATAATGGACTTAGTCCACCTTACATTTAATGACCACATTCTCATATATTAAATGACTTCCACTAATAACACATAACTACATTCCCATTGGGTACCTCCCTAGGTACCCCATATTACCTCCCTAGGTATACTACATTATGGGACATCGGAAGTTCGGAACTCCGGGTGGTCTCGTGCATAGATGGTAAAGAGGCGTGAAGCACCAGAGCATTGAATTCCTCCACAACTGATGTAGGAGAAAGAGAGCAAGTCCAATCATGGGATCAGACGGTGGGTGGTATTCCACCGT
The DNA here is from genome assembly GCA_009831015.1 of Picea engelmannii. Taxonomy (NCBI): domain Eukaryota; kingdom Viridiplantae; phylum Streptophyta; class Pinopsida; order Pinales; family Pinaceae; genus Picea; species Picea engelmannii. Next base: position 308,324 of record ML794574.1, read on the forward strand.
GGAGGAAGGAACTTGGAAATAACACATGTGAGGTGGATCCACGTGGGTGCCACACGACCCTTAACCAATAAATTCCCAAAGAACTTCAAAGAGATATAATCGTCGGTTCTGGCCTTGGTTTTGATCATGTAGACCGTGGTTGGAAAACTATGGATGGGTAGAATGTGGTAGAGACCCCGAATGAAGAATTTGATCAAGGAGAATGAAATTTTGAGGCCCCATCCCTAGGAAAGCCACTCAGGGATCAGGTGTGTTACAAATTGGTATCAGAGCATGGTTACAACACTTGGCATGCTTGGTCTCATGGACGAGTTGCATAAAAACCATATTTAAAGAACTTTAAGGGTGATGCCCTAACTTACCTCTTTCCTAAAGAGTCTGGTTAAACTCTTACTGAAGAAAAGAATGAAAGATTTCTACTGTGTGTATGTATTTAAGAAATATGAACTATGTGTTGTTCATGAACTAATAGACTGTTAACTAACACTAAGTGTTTTGTTAGCACTCAAGCAATCAATGAATCGCGGGAAACTACAAACATAAAGGATTGTGACACGCCATGAAGTGGGGGATGGATCCTACAATAGAGACAAAGAATATGATGCAAAGAGGGTGGTGGAGACCCCTCCGGATATGGTTGAAACTGTAAGGAGCCTCATGGACGAATTACAGAGTTGTAAGGCCGATAACGCGAGATTGATGAAGGAGCGAGAAAAACAAATGGAAATTAATGCAGTCTTGTTGCAGAGCTTATCCAATATATAGAGGCAGTTGCAGCATGGACCTGCAACCAGTCATGTGGACCGATGACATACAAAGAGAAGTCAAAGTCCACTTGAGATACGAATACGTCGTCCCATAAGTGGCCACACTAGGAGGAGTACCTCGAGGAAGGTTGATCCAGAATTGGATCTAGGGACCAAAATGGGTCCAGGAAGGCCTAAAAATCAAAGTTCTTAGAATGGATTCAAAACAGATGTGTGTGTAGGCCTCATCGATATGAACCGAATGCAACTTGAACGAGCTCAAACAGACGTCGTATGACCAAAATATCACGGTCTGTTCATTTCACCAAACATGCAAAATTTGATGATTGTACAGTCCGTACAATGCCACGTGGCAACTGACTGTATAAGCCGTATGATCGTACAATTGATGTGGCAAGGTGCGTTGGCATGCTAATTTGTACATGTTGTTGACTAGGAAAGTATAGGTGGACGATTCAGGGAGTGACATGTGTCACCCCTGCAAGGGTGACATGTGGCACATTCGTACGGTTGATGTGGCAAGTTCGTATAGTTCGTATGACACATGGCGTTGATGTGGCAGGTACAATGGCATATGACTGGGTTGATACCTGGGTAGCCAACTGGATGAATGAGCGCTTGACACGTGGCATGTTTGGCCGAACGGGAAGGTGCCATGTGGCCCAGTCCTGGGTTGCCATTTGGCACCCCTTTATTGGTTATTGGTTGGAAAATTTTTGTTTGGAGCGCACGGGATTCGAACTCGTGACCTCTGGTCTCAGGAAACGACTTGGTAGGGCCAAGCTAGCCAGCGAGAAAAATTTTGTTTGGAGCGCACGAGATTCGAACTCGTGACCTCTAGTCTAGGAAAATGACTTGGTAGGGTCGAGCTAGCCAGCTCGCTCATGGTATTACTTGATTACTATAGTCTGCAAGTTATATTCAAAGTGATGTGGATGGTAGTTCAGACGGAGGAAAGGGATGGGGCCTGGCCCTATCCCCCGGTCACAAACATACCCATACGCTCGTTGTGATCAGACCCCACTCCTTTGTAATGTATGTTGGCGCGGGGATATGTGGATCCAGCCCCTGGTCGCGTTAACACATACCATATGACCCAGACTCTAGATTTAAGCGCGACTATGGTTAGCGCCGGGTCAATCGGGCTAGCCCGCCAACCAAGGCACTAGACCATGGGCTACATCGTCGGGGGGCCAGTTCACTGTGTTAGCGCATGGATGTTTGGCCCACGGCCACATGACCACCACATATGACTAGAGCCAGGAGATCAAGGGGGCCAACGCATAACTGCTAGCGCCTGGCCACATGGAGGCACCCAAGTGACTAGGAGCCAGCGAAAAATGGGTTGCGGCCTTGATTTTTGAAAAAGTGGGTTATTTGACATTATTATATGGTTTTTAGTGATTTATTCAGTAGTTTTTAGAGTTTTTTGGCCAATATTGGGGGATATTGGGCCCTTTTTTAGGCCAAATATTGGGGAGAAGTTGGGGGTTTGTTACCAACTTCAGGCCTATATAAACCAGAGGCTCTTGAAGCCATGGAGGAGGTTCAGAACATGTACATGATGAATATTTTCCAAGAGAAATCCATTTTTATGTAGGGAAGCTATTGAGGAGCGCACATTTGCGGGCCATTTCTAGGAGCTCCATTCATCCGATTTCAGTGTCGTCAGTTTTGTTGGGTTCTAGAGATATGGTAGAACAAGACCATATCAATTTGTAATCATTTTGGAACTATTTTGATGTACTTGTAAATCTTTAAATAGAAATAAGAAAGCCTCACCCACTGAGACAAAGGCCTAGAGACTTAGGCGATATTGCCGAACTCCGTTATCATTTTTGTGTTTTATGGCTTGTTGTTTCTTCATGATTATGTTTAGATCTGTATATTATCTTATGGTTGCTATGTTTCCTCTTTAATTCATCTTTTTTCATCACTTTCATAAATGGTAATTTAACACATGCTAAATAACTCAACCATTGTCATTTAAAAGATCTTTTTGGATCAAAGGTCCAACCTAGAGACATGGGAAACTCATCGGGAGAGTCCTCTGGAAAGGAAACTGGCAACTTCGATGGATCTTCTAGTAGCAAAGATAGCTCACATTCTCAAAGAAAAGGGAAGAAGTTAAAACATTTCAAAATTCATGACCCTGAAGAGTTCAAGAAATCCAAACCACCCTCTTTCAATGGAGAGATTGAGAAAGGGGAAAAGGCAGATGCTTAGCTGCCTGGTTTAAGGAAGTATTTCAGAGTCCATGAATACTCTGAAAAATTGAAGGCTCGAATATTCATCTTTAACCTGAATGGAAAATCTTCCATTTGGTGGGAAGACCTTAAGAATGTGAAAGGAATCCATGAAGAGGAATTATCATGGAAACAATTTGAGAAACAATTCAAGAAGAAGTACCTGTCAGAGAAATAATTTGATGGGAAGACTAAGGAGTTCTATGAACTTAAGCTGGGACAACTCATCATAGAGGAATATGTCAATAAATTCCTTGAGCTGCTGAGGTATGTACCCTACATAAAGGATGAAAAGGTAAAAGTGCAATGAATTATTAGTGGGTTACCTCAGACCTACTGGAACATGATTGAGTTTGACGAGACAGAAACCTTAGAAGACACTATCCGAAAGGAAAGGTATTGTTATGAACAATTCGAGAGTCAGACATAACCTCGTGAGGACTGTAAGAAGAAGGGAAATTCAAGATTCAATAAGAAGGGGTTCAAATCCTCAAGATTAAAGAACTATAGGAAGGAATCTAGGATAAGCCTTCCTACTAGAAGTGTATATCAACAACATTTCCCCTCCTAGAGTGGAAATAAACCTTTTGGATCAACCCCGGGAAAGACTAATAACCCAAAGAGAGAACCCTTGAAATGTTGGGGTTGCAGAGAATAACATCTCCTGAGGGATTACCCACACATACAACATAACATTAGGAGGATCTACAACATCCAAGAAGCTACCACAATCAATGATGTGGCTAGGAGCATGCCACAGATTTATACATCTTTGGATAATAAACAAGCCGACCACCAAGCTTCAGTGGTGGAGATGGAAGGTATGATCGCCAACCGTCTAGTTTCTATTTTAATTGACCCTGGTTCTAATTTGAGTTATGTGGCCCCTCAGACTATTGATAAGTGTAAACTGCAACCAGATAGACATGTTAGTCCATGGTTAGTACAACTAGCCACTGGCACCAAACGAAAAGTAGCAAGGTTCATACCAGCTTGCCAATTCATTATGGATGGATTGCCCACCCAAGCTACCCTTAATATACTTCCCCTAGGATCTTATGACCTATTGATTGGTATGGATTGGCTCGCTGCATATAAAACTAAGTTGCAATGTTACCATAAAAACTTTGTGTAAATGAAGAAGTGAGAAAGATAACCCTCCAAGGGATTCAGAAGCCTGTCTCAGTGAGACAAATATCAACCCTTCAAATGAAAAATTATTGCGGAAAGGGATGTCCTTTATATGCAATACAGGTGTTGGAATTTGTTGAGGATGACAAACCAAACCTAGAGGACCACCCCATATTAAGAGAGTATAGAGACGTGTTTCCAAAAGAGGTATTGTGTCTATTTCCGAGAAGAGACATTAACTTCTCCATAGAACTTGCACCAGGAGCAGTGCCAGTGTCTAGGACACCCTATAGGATGAATACACCCGAGCTAGTTGATCTCAAGCTACAACTAAAGGAAATGATGGACAAAGGATACATCTGGCCCAATGTATCTCCATGGGGAGCACCGATCTTGTTTGTGAAGAATAAATGTGGTACACTCCGAATGTGCATAGATTATATACAACTCAATAAGACAACCATAAAGAACAAGTACCCCTTACCAAGAATCGATGATTTGTTCGACCAATTAGGGGGCGCTTCCATTTTCTCAAAGATTGACTTAAGATCTAGATACTATAAAGTTCGAATCAAGGATGAAGACATCCACAAAATAGCCTTCAGGACCATATATGGTCACTATGAATTTGTGGTGGTGCCATTCTGACTAACCAATGCCCCCGCCACTTTCATGTGCTTGATGAATAATGTACTCAACAAATTCCTAGACATATTTGTATTAATTTTCATTCATGATATCCTAATCTACTCCAAGAACAGAGAGGAGCATGAAGAACATCTTAGATTTGTACTTCAAGTACTAAGAGAGCATCAACTCTACGCTAAGTTTAGAAAGTGTGACTTTTTCCAGAAGCAAGTCCATTACTTAGGTCGTGTTATTTATAAAGAAGGAGTGGCAGTAGACCCTGACAAGATCAGATCTATTATGGAATGGCCTACCCCAAAGGATGTATCTGATATAAGATCCTTTATGGGCCTAGAAGGATACTATAGACAATTCATAAAAGGATTTTCCAAGATTGGTTGTCTAATCACCGCCCTTCAGAAAAAGGGGGTTAAATTCACTTGGGCATTAGAATGTGAAAAAAGATTTCAGGACTTAAATACCTTCTGACCCATGCACCCATGCCGAAGATTGCAGACCCTGATAATGACTTCCACATGTGTACAGATACCTGCAAGGAAGGACTCGAAGGAGTCCTTATGCAAGAAGGACACGTAGTTTGCTACGAATCCAAAAAATTGAATGAGCATGAAATCAATTATATGACACATGATCTAGAGTTGGTTTCCATAGTGCATGCTTTAAAAATGTGGATGCATTACCTCCTGGGTAGGAGATTTGTACTTATGATAGACCACTCTAGTGTAATGTACCTCAAATTTGTCATAATTTTTTTTTTTCTTAGGGACATTAATCTCCAATTCCTTAAACAAACTTATAATTTGAAATAAAGTATCCTTTCATCTCCATTGTTAAACTCTGATAAGTTTTCTCAAGTTCTGATTGTCAATGACGACATTACTACCCAGATTTACACACATTGAACATAGTTCTTAAGTGGGTAGATGCCACATTCTAACATTTTCTTTCAATTCGGAAGTCATGCTAACATTCATATATATATATATATATATATATATATACATTATATTAACTTAGAACTATAGTAGTCTTAGGACTTAGGGTCTTAGACTCTCCTCTAGTAACACACTTCCATACTTGCGCGCAAGGTTAAACTCAAAAGACTATACGAACAAAACTCATGTATTATTCATAATGTATTGTGGTCGGGGTTATACACCTTGGCTAAGTGTTGGTTTTAACATAAAGTGTTTGGCCATTCCTTGCATGGCCAAAGTCATCGAACGAAATCCCCATGTTATTAACGGTTGGTTAAAGATCTTCTGGTTACCATTTACATGAAGGTTTTCGTAATAATAAAACTCAATCCTAAAAACTCATTAACTCTACCTAAATTATCTGATGTCTCAATTGAACGCTAGCTTTTCTAACGATGTACTAACTGGACTTACAACAGTTATATTTAACAGTTCCTGGTCGGTCGAGTTACGAAGGTAATCTCTTTGATTCGTATTCCATTAATGTGAGGAGAAAGGTTCTGTCAGATGAGAGTTAAGCCTCTAGACTGCCCATTAATGGAGGCCTTATGTATACGAATAACAAAATCCATCACCTGACCCTCCATCCAATATGGACACACCAACTCGATTCCATCACATGGCCAATGCCTCCCGTCGTACCATCCACATTCACTCTGTGTGGTGTGAGTTCCTTAGGGTTACAATAGATTTTACTTTTGTCATTTCTGTGAAGCTCTCCAAAGTTGGCTCTACATTTTAGTTTCTCGGCAAGGGAGTGGCGACTTGGAGGACTTCCCTGGTGGAGGCAGACACCCCTATCCAACCGCTCTGGTAAGTTTCACAATGTTCTGATATTCTAATATGGTTTCAATGTCGTTTTCCTTTATCCTCCATCCTCTCGAAGGATTCGACGTTCTATTCTTTTTATTTCCGTTTCCAACGAGTCTGTACAGGTGTAGTTTTTGTATGCAGTTTTGTTCTAGGATAAATTCGTGAGTGCGGACACAGACCAATCTCCACAGATCCACCCGGATCTGGAACAAACCGTGACAGAATACTACTCTTTCCCTAGTTTTAGAGTGTTGAATGGACAAGAGAGGAAGAATGATATACTTACTTGTAAAAGCTCTCCTTATCTCTGTTGTTCCTCGCTCTGCTACGATGCTCTTGCGTCGTCCAATCACAACAACACAAACCGATCACAACAGAGAGATTAATATATTCAAAACTCTAGACTATACATGTGATCAAGGAGTCATATAATAATGTGATATCATCATTATGGGAAAGGGACATATTCATATATTATATTAACTGAAAGAAAAGAAATACAACCTGAGC
>ML794574.1:326090-339793 GCA_009831015.1 Picea engelmannii
AGAATGTAATCCCAAGATATCTGGAGATTCATGAATTTGCCAACCATTCGAACTCCAACTCATCCTTCTAGAAGATTCCTTCTAGAAGGATCGAGAACTTATTCGTTTTCTCCATTAAGAATCATTTCCGCACCTTGACCGTTAACACAGTGCGGAAGGTCCGCAGTTTGACTGAATGCAGCCTGCGGAAACAAGGCATTTCCGCATGACAATATATATGCAGCCTGCGTACTGTCTTCAAAAGAGTGATTTTGAGAAACTGACAAGTGTAACTTTCTTCATGAAAATGATCTTAAAGAAGAGCTAGATCTTCTATCACCATGTCATTATCATGTCATCATCTTGATAACCAAAAATGAGGATAACAAGTTTACCCTTAGGAATCGTCATCCCCTATATTTCTTCATTGTTCTGCACCATTGTTTGGTGTTGAGTCTCTGCAAGACTTCACAAAGACTTGCGCCTAGAAGTCGAATCAATAGGGTGGGAACCATGTCGTAAACTGCATATTATATTCTATAACAGTTAAGGCAATTCCATTGGGTAGGTTAGATTTTTAATAGTGTTCCAGTCTTGGTTGGGCATTTCGTATTGAATTTTACTTGGGGTCCTCAGTTTTCCCAACTACCAGATGATTCTTACAACTGTAAAATTTCCTCAGCAAGATCTCTGTATTTCCATTTGACATAGTCATATATAAATGAACGTTTGGGAATTCTGTGTATCTAATAAATTTGTTAGATATATGTTCTATAACATGCGCTGCTTTGGAAATTGTATTTAATTTTTAGTCATATTTTCGCTCCGATTCTTTAATGTCTGTGTGTGTGACAACAACCATTCGAGCTTGGTTACTCGACAAGAATGTTGACTCTGTGTTTCTTTTTTTTATTAAGATTCCTCTCACTCGATGCTAGCTAGATTTGATGGTGTTATTGACCTGCAACTTTTAATTCAATGTTTGCATTTTAAAATAATGTATCCGACCTCCTCTCGCTACACGAACCATGTAGTTCAGACTTCATTGTTAATGTCTTTTTGTTTACTTCTTCCCTGAAGAGTTTCGACTTATATGATTTTGTAATCAATGCTAATGATGGGACCCTGTGTTTGTGAGGGTACCCATCATGACATCTTGGGCCCCTCTTCCCCTTCGGTCTGGGACGTTTTCTCAACCCAACGCAACATGGAATGGATACAAGGCTCCTCAATCGCAAGTTAAGTGTGACTCTGCATAACCCTTCCTGTGATTAATCATTTTTATTTAAGTTATAATCCTCTTATCTCTGTTAAATAATATTAATGGTGTTTGTGGAATCTCACGCAGGGATTTCAGCCATAAGAAAGTCGTGGATGTCGATCCTTACCACACGCATAAGAGGTATTCGGGTTCCATCTTGCCCCTCTCAAGGAGTGCCCTAGGCGGCTAAGGATTGATAATATTCAACTTAAAAAGTTATCACTATGGGTGAAGATATGTTTATTTAATGATAGCTGGTGCTTCATCTCTGTAACTTACTTTTACGACAGAGTATAAGGATTAAACCATATTATTGTATATCCGAATAGATGATATATATCGAACATTACTACATCATTAATCGAAATGAAAAACATTGATTTAGATGGGAAATATGAACAAACCCTTTCGAATAATAGACTTGTTCATCAAATATTTCTGGAATGAATAGCAAAGTGAACAAAATTCAATTTTGACCCCTTCCAGTTCATTTTAGATTTTTATAAGGAAATTTGATTGATTCCGTATTTATTTTTGTGGCTTTACCTTCGAATTTTATTACAATAGATCTTAAGTATATAAAATGGAAAGGTTCTAGATGTATACACTTAGTTCTTTTGTTTACAACTGTAATATTTTTTTCCAAAATTGTAAAATGACAGTTTGAACCGTTCGTTTTTCCTTTCCGAACTTTGTTTAAGAATACCTGAACTACTTACTTTACTTTAGAACTCCAAATCTGTGACTGTTGAATTATTTGTTTTCCTTGTCATTACCAGTAACTGATTGAATCTATGCAATAGATAAATAAAAAGGGTCTGAGGCTATCAGTGTAGTAATTTATGCAAATGAAAATTATAGATACGTCTCTGTGATTATATTCATAATGTCTCCTTTATATACAAGACCATTCTCTTTGTTCTTTGTTGCAAAGTTGGTTCTACATATCTGTTAGAACAAATTATATATTCAATATATAATATATATATATATATATATATATATATATACCATTTCTATTGTAGAGAAACAGTTCAAACGTCTGTACATATATACCTACAAAATTCAGTTCCATTCATATTACGCACATAAATAATTTACACCGCAAAAATACAATTAAATGGGTTTTATCCTACAGTTTTATGTCATTACAACGGAAAATCAAATCTACAGAATTATTCTTCTGTAAGATTAGCTAGATAGATTCTTCCGGCTAGTAAATCTAATGACAATAGTATTCACTCAGCAATATAAGCCAACATAATTAATACATTCAGAACTAGTTTTTGAGGCATTATGTTAGTCCTTAAGTTCAATAATATTCAATCAGGTTTTCGTCCATAACAATATTTCTATTCAGAATTTAAACAGATGCATCCTATCAGTTATTAAACCATATAACATTCAGCCAGAGAATAGAGTAGGATGACATATCTGAACAAGTGTCGAATAACAAATGGAACAACCACGTTCTTCCCAACCTTAGAACATAACAACCAAATCACTTGTCCCGTTCTCCCCCTAGCTTGACCATGAATCCATGAGGGCTAACTCAGAACTTCTTCTCAGCATGAGTCCTTCAGTTTCAACAACTTTCCCTTGCCTCACACTCAGAAATTAGTGTTCATAACAAGAGATCAATAATTTTCCCTAGCATACTAGGCAATGTCCCGCCTCCTCACATATGTTATATATCCAAAAGCAAAAGTGCCTAGGTCTTTTTCCCCTTGGGAATTTTCAAAGCTTTCCAAATCCCTGATTTTTCAGGGGTTGCCAATGGCCAAATTCTTGATTTTCCACTTGTAACAATCAACCCTGAGATAGTTCCAACATGTTCCCCACATGGAGTCATGGTCAACTGATTTTAACATGGTTGTTCCATTTGTCCTTCAACAATAATTATTAAATATTTTGTTTCATACAAGTGTCATAGTCAAGTAGTTAGTTGGGTCAAATCAGATCTTTGCCCAACAGTCATAATAATTAATTACAATTAACTAAATTCGAAATTGCCATAAATGGCAAAAATTTTCCAATTTCAAATTTACCAAAAACTGAAACAATTTTCCTAAGAATTTCAAATTCAAAAATCATTTATTTTTGGGGATGTTACATCCTTTCCCCCTTCAATAAAACACTTTTCTCGGTGTTCATTCCTTTCTTGGAACAAGATTGGATGAGATTTCTGCAAATCTCCCTCCAACTCCCAAGTGGCCTCCTTAGGACTAAAGTGCTTCCATTGCACTTTTTCTTGGGCAACGACTCTATTCCGAAGTACTATTTCTCTCCAGTCCAGAATGCGTAGAGGTTCCACTTGGAACTCGCCTTCTGGTTCCATCGTGTTCTCCATTTCCTGGAGCATCTCTGGTCCAACCATGAGTGTGTCAACTGGGTTATCCCAGCTAATTGGAGTCGTACACTTTCTGTTGTACAATACCGCGAAAGGGACCATTTTAGTTGAGGTTTGGTACCCATTGTTGTATGCAAATTCTACTAGGTGTAGGTAGTCTTCCCACTTGCTTGGTTTTTTTCTTACGTAAATGCGGAGCATATCTTCTACGATTTGGTTTGTTCGTTCAGTTTGTCCATCCATTTGTGGATGATAAGTTGTGCTGAAATTCAAGTTATTATTTAACCCAACAAACAATTATTTCCAAAAAATAGATGTAAATTTTATGTCTCTATCCGAAATCACCATTTTAGGAATACCATGCAATCTAAAAATTTCTTTCATGAATATTTCAATGATGTTAATAGTTTTAAAAGTAGACTTTACAGGAATAAAGTGTGCAGACTTACTAAGTTTATCGATTACCACCATAATTGAATCATTCTGTTTCTGAGTTCTAGGAAAACCTGTAATAAAGTCTAGTGATAGAGTCTCCCATTTCCATTCCGACACTGGTAAGGGTTGTAATAGGCCGGCTGGATGCTGATGTTCGACTTTTACCTGCTGACAATCTTGACACTTAGCTAAGTATTCTGCTATTTCGCCCTTCATATTAGGCCAATAAAATACATTTCTTAGTGTTGTTATCGTTTTCTGGTATCCTGGATGACCAGAATATGATTTCTTATGAATTTCATCCAGAACTATTAACTTTAATTCTGCCAAATCTGGTATGTATATTCTATTTTTAAATCGTAGTAGACCATTTTTGTCCAAACTCATATCTATTTTGTCTGAATTTCCTGTAGTTTTCTGTAATTCTGCCACTGTTTGAGTGTAGTTTTCGTTGTTATTACCTGCAGTCTTTATCCTCTGTTCAAGATCACTTTCTGCCCTACTAATGTTTATTTCAAACAACCCATGAACTCTTCTTCTTAAAGCACCAACTACTTTATTTTCCTTACCCTTGATATGTCTTACCTCAAAGTCAAATTCTCTCAAGAAGGCTAGCCATCTTGCTTGCCTTGCATTAAGGTCCGACTGACTAAAAAAAAATTTCACACCGCTATTTTCAGTCAGCAACATAAACTTTTTGCCCATTATGTATTGTCGCCACATCTTCAAGGCATGTATTACAAATTCCAACTCTAAGTCATGAGTGACATAGTTTCAATCATGTTCCTTTAGTTTTTGGGACTCATAACAAATAACGTGCCCTTCTTGAGTTAGGATACCACCTAGTCCTTCCTTACTCGCGTCTACACAGACGATGAAGTATTTGTCTGGGTCTGCTATCTTTAAAATGGGTGCAGACGTTAATAATTCCTTTAACTTATTAAAACTATCTTGACATTTCTGTGACTAGTTGAACTTGGTTCCCTTCTTCTGTAGTGATGTGATAGGGTATGCAATTTTGGAAAATCCCTCTATAAATCTGCGGTAATATCTGGTGATTCCCATGAATGACCGAATGTCTTCCACGTCCTTAGGAATCGAGCACTCCATGATGGCTCTTATTTTCTTAGGTTCGACTGCAATGCCTTCTGCAGATATTACATGTCCTAGGTATTGTATTTTCTTCTGATAAAAATCACACTTATCGAATTTAGCATATAGTTTATGCTTTCTTAAAGTTTGCAACACTATCCTTAAGTGCTCTTCATGTTCTTCCTCTGTTTTAGAATATACTAGAATGTCGTCAATAAATACTAACACGAACTTGTCCAAGTACTGACTGAAAATACTGTTCATTAAACACATAAACGTGGCTAGCGCGTTAGTGAGTCTAAAAGGTATAACCACAAATTTGTAATGTCCATATCTCATTTGAAAAGTTGTTTTACTTATGTCCTCATCTTTTATCCTAACCTGGTGAGAACCAGATCGTAAATCCAATTTCGAAAAAATCTTTGCCCCACCTACTTGATCGAACAAATAATTTATCCTAGGGAAGGGGTACTTGTTCTTAATAGTCATTTTGTTTAATTTTCTATAATCGATGCATAATATTAGAGTGCCATCTTTATTTTTCACAAAGAGGACTGGTGCTCCACATGGTGAAACACTTGGTCTGATATATTCTTTGTCCAATAATTCTTGTAGTTGAATTTTCAGTTTTGTTAATTCCGGTAAACTCATTCGGTAAGGTGCTTTAGAGATAGGGGATGAACTAGGTAGTAGGTCGATAGAAAAGTCTATCTCCCTCCATGGGGGTAATTCATGTATCTCATCAACAAACACATCTCTGAAATCATGCAACATAGAAAAATCCTCCAAGTTGGGTTTATTTTCTTTTTCTAACAGGTTTGTTACTTGGATGGCATAAACTTGACAACCATTTCTCATGCATTTCTTGAATTGCATTGCTGAAATCTGTCTAACTGATACTGGTTTTTGTATACCTTGAACTGTCCTAGTAGTGTCATTTTCGTCTTTATACTTAAGTGATTTTTCATAACAATCTAGCACTGCTTTATGCCTTTCTAACCAATTCATTCCGATAATTACATCATAAGATCCTAGCAGTAGAATGTTCAGATTTGCCTTTATGTTTTGACCACCTAAACTGAACTCATAATCGAAAATAAAGTCGACAACTTTTTTTTTCGTTCCTGTTGCTAGTTGCACCCGCCAAGATTTTACGTGTCTTATTTTCTTAAGTTTATTTGACTCCACTATACCAGGAGTGACATAACTTAATGTAGCTCCAGGGTCAATTAAAACCGAAATTCAAGTGTTATTGATTTTACCTTCATTTTCCACCACAGAGGACTGGTGGTCAGCTTGTCGACCATCCACGGTTGCATTGATCTGATGTAAGCTTCTACCTACATCCCCTACTGTAGAGGCTTCTCGTAAATTGTGAACAATAGTTATGTTTTCGGAAATCAAACGTGGACAGTTCCTCCTTAGATGAGGTTCTCCACATTCTCATCATTTTAATGGTTCACAGGGGTTGTCCCCAAACTTCTTAGTTCCCATATTTACCGGTTTACCACCTCCTTGAGTGTTTGGATTGTTGGAGTGAAAATATTTCCTTGGAAATCTTTTTTCTACGTTCCGATAAGGAGTTGGTTGGTATCTTTTATTCTTCTAGTTCATTCGGTCTTGTTTCTTGTCTTTCCAAGCCTTGGGAAATTCTGACTGTTGTTTGTATTGGTCGTAACACATTTAGGATTTTCTGAACACTTCACTCAAGGATTTGGGATTATCAAATTCGATTATGTCCTTGTAGGACTGTGGTAAGCAACCTAGGAACCACTGGATTTTCACTTTATCCTCTCGGATATAAGGCACGAACCTTAGTAATTCCAAGAATTTGTTTATCAGATCTTCCATAGCCATTTGACCAAGTCGTAGCTCATAAAATTCTTTGGTTTTTCTTTAATAGTAACTTTCAGATAGGTACTGTTTTTTAAAGTATTTCTTTAAGTCTGACCATTCCATCTGTTTCTCCTTTAGGCCCTTGGCCAATTTCAGATCTTGCCACCAAATGCTGGCTTTTCCTTTTAGATTATAGATGGCCATTCTGACCTTCATATTGCTGGAATAGTTGTATATTTGGAAATACTTCTTGATGTCTAATAACCATGCTTCAACTTTCTCCCCCGTTCTGGATTCCCCATAAAAGGTAGCTGGTTTGATTTTCTTAAATTCTCCCTCAAGGTGATCTACCTATTTTATTTTTCTGTCTGTTTTTGTTTTATCTTCAGTTGAAGATGTACCTTCAGATGAGTTGTCCCCTTTTTCTGCTTCAGGACCAAAATTCTTGGAGGTCTTTTTACTAAATTCTTCTTCCTGGGTCTCGTCCTTTGGGCTTTTCTTTGTCACTATGCTTCGTAACATGACTTCATTTATTTCTTGTTGTTCCTGTTGTGCTTTTTTCAATCTCTCATTGTCCGCTTTGAAAACTTGCAGTTAAACAATGAGACCTCTTATAGTTTCCAGAACTTCGGTAGGTGAACTTTCGTCACTCTTTTTCCTCTGATTTTCAGGAGGCCTTTGTTCAGGGTTCCCATCAAGTCTGATTTCTACGTCATCCTGGGCTGCCATGATTAACACAAAACATAAAGGATTTTTTTGTTTGTAACAATAATGGTTTGTTATTTTTATATAGACATAAATATGTGCTAAGTAATTAATTTGGCCCTGTTCAAGGTCCAAGTGTTGTAACCTTTTCTCTGATACCATATGTAATGTACCTCAAATTTGTCATAATTTTTTTCTTTTTTCTTAGGGACATTAATCTCCAATTCCTTAAACAAACTTTTAATTTGAAAGAAAGTAGCCTTTCATCTCCATTGTTAAACTCTGATAAGTTTTCTTAAGTTTTGATTGTCAACGACGACATTACTACCCGGCTTTACACACATTGAACATAGTTCTTAAGTGGGTAGACCCCACATTCTAACATTTTCTTTCAATTTGGAAGTCATGCTAACATTCATATATATATTTATATCTATACATTGTATTAACTTAGAACTATAGTAGGCTCAGGACTTAGGGTCTTAGACTCTCCTCTAGTAACACACTTCCATACTTGCGCGCAAGGTTAAACTCAAAAGACTATACAAACAAAACTCATGTATTATGCATAACGTATTGTGGTCGGGGTTATACACCTTGGTGAAGTATTGGTTTTAACATAAGGTGTTTGGCCTTTCCTTGCATGAGCAAAGTCATCGAATGAAATCCCCATGTTATTAATGGTTGGTTAAAGATCTTCTGGTTACCATTTACATGAAGGTTTTCATAATAATAAAACTCAATCCTAACAACTCGTTAACTCTACCTAAGATGTCTAATGTCTCAACTGAATGCTAGCTTTTCTAACGATGTACTAACTGGACTTACAACAGTTATATTTAATAGTTCCTGGTCGGTCGAGTTACGAAGGTACTCTCTTTGATTCGTATTCCATTAATGTGAGGAGAAAGGTTCTGTCAGACGAGAGTTAAGCCTCTAGACCGCCCATTAATGGAGGTCTTATGTATACAAATAATGAGGGCTATCACCTGACCCTCCATCCAGTATGGACACGCCAACTCGATTCCATCACATGGACAACGCCTCCCGTCGTACCATCCGCATTCACTCTGCGTGGTGTGAGTTCCTTAGGGTTACAATAGATTTTACTTTTGTCATTTCTGTGAAGCTCTCTAAAGTTAGCTCTGCATTTTAGTTTCTCGGCGAGGGAGCGACGACTTGGAGGAATTCCCTGGTGGAGGAAGACACCCCTATCCGAACGCTCTAGTAAGTTTCACAATGTTCTGGTATTCTGATATGGTTTCATTGTCGTTTTCCTTTATCCTCCATCCTCCCGAAGGATTTGGCGTTCTACTCTTTTTATTTCCATTTCCAATGAGTCTATACATGTGTAGTTTTTGTATGCAGTTTACCCTTAAAAATCGTTGTCCCCTATATTTCCTCATTGTTCTGCACCATTGTTTGGTGTTGAGTCTCTGCGATACTTCATAAGGACTCGTGCCCAGAAGTCGAACCGATAGGGTGGGAACCATGTCGTAAACTACATATTATATTCTATAACAGTTAAGGCAATTCCATTCGGTAGGTTAGATTTTGAATAGTGTTTCAGTCTTGGTTGGGTATTTCGTATTGAATTTTACTTGGGGTTCTCCGTTTTCCCAACTATCGGATGATTCTTACAACTGTAAAATTTCCTTAGCAAGATCTTTGTATTTCCATTGGGCATAGTCATATATAAATGAACGTTTGAGAATTCTGTGTATCAAATAATTTTGTTAGAGATATGTTCTATAACATGCGCTGCTTTGGAAACTGTATTTAATTTTGAGTCATCTTTTCGCTCCGATTCTTTAATGTCTGTGTGTGACAACAACCATTCGAGCTTGGTGACTCGGCAAGAATATTGACTCTGTGTTTCTTTCTTTTATTAAGCTTCGTCTCAGTCGATGCTAGCTAGATTTGATGGTGTTATTGATCTGGAGATTTTAATTCAATGTTTTCATTTTAAAATAATGTATCCGACCTCCTCTCGCTACACGAACCATGTAGTTCAGACTTCATTGTTAATGTCGTTTTGTTTACTTCTTTCCTGAAGAGTTTCGATTTATTTGATTTGGTAATCAATTCTAATGATGGGACCCTATGTTTGCAAGGGTACCCATCAGGATGTCTTGGGCCCCTCTCCCCCTTCAGTCTGGGACTTTTTCTCAACCCAACGCAACATGGAATGGATACCAGGATCCTCAATCGCAAGTTAAATGCAACTCTGCATAACCCTTCCTGTCATTACTCATTTTTATTTAAGTTATAATCGTCTTATCTCTGTTAAATAATATTAATGGTGTTTGTGGAATATCGCGCAGGGATTTCGGCCATACGAAAGTCGTGGATGTCGATCCTTACCACACGCATAAGAGGTATTCGGGTTCCATCTCGCCCCTCTCAAGGAGTGCCCTAGGAGGCTAAGGGTTGATAAGATTTAACTTAAAAAGTTATCACTGTGGGTGAAGATCTGTTTATTTAATGATAGCTGG
Source organism: Picea engelmannii (assembly GCA_009831015.1). Classification (NCBI taxonomy): domain Eukaryota; kingdom Viridiplantae; phylum Streptophyta; class Pinopsida; order Pinales; family Pinaceae; genus Picea; species Picea engelmannii. The sequence continues at coordinate 336,244 of ML794574.1, forward strand.
TGCTTCATCTCTGTAACTTACTTTTACGACAAAGTATAAGGATTAAACCTTATTATTGTATATCTGAATGGATGATACATATCGAACATTAATATATCATTAATCGAAACGAAAAACGTTGATTTTGATGGGAAATACAAACAGACCCTTTTGAATAATAGACCCGTTCATCAAATATTTCTAGAATGAATAACAAAGTGAACAAAATTGGATTTTGACCCCTTCTAGTTCATTTTAGATATTTATAAGGAAATTCGATTGATTCTGTATTTATTTTTGTGGCTTTACCTTTGAATTTTATTACAGTAGATCTTAAGTATATAAAATGGAAAGGTTTTGGATGTATATACTTTAGTTCTTTTGTTTACAGTTGTAACCTTTTATTCCAAAATTGTAAAATGACAGTCTGAACCGTTCGTTTTTCCTTTCCGAACTTTGTTTAAGAATACCTTAACTACTTACTTTACTTTAGAACTTCAAATCTGTGACTTTTGAATTATTTGTTTTCCTTGTCATTACCAGTAACTGATTGAATCTATGCAATAGATAAATAAAAAGGGTCTGAGGCTATCAGTGTAGTCAGTTCTGCAAATGAAAATTATAGATACGTCTCTGTGATTATATTCATAATGTCTCCTTTATATACGAGACCATTCTATTTGTGCTTTGTTGCACAATTGGTTCTACATATCTATTAGAACAATTTATATATTCACTATATATATATATATATATATATATATATATATATATATATATATATATATATATATATATATATATATATATATATATATACCATTTCTATTGTAGAGAAACAATTCAAACGTCTGTACATATATACCTACAAAATTTGGTTCCATTCATATTACACACATAGATAGTTTACACCGCAAAAATACAATTAACTGGTGTTTATCCTACAGTTTATCTCATTACAACGGAAAATCAAATCTGCAGAACTATTCTTCTGGAAGATTAGCCAGATAGATTCTTCCAGCTAGTAAATCTAATGACAGTAGTATTCACTTAGCAATATAAGCCGATAGAATTAATCCATTCAAAACTAGTTTTTGAGGCATTTTGTTAGTCCTTAAGTTCAACAATATTCAATCAAGTTTTCGTCCATAACAATATTTCTATTCAGAATTTCAGCAGATGCATCCTATCCATTATTAAACCATATAACATTCAGCCAGAGAATAGAGAAGGATGACATATTTGAAAAGTTGTTGAATAACAAATGGAACAACCACGTTCCTCCCAACCTTAGAACAAAACAACCAAATCACTTGTCTCGTTCTCCCCCTAACCTGACCATGAATCCATGAGGGTTAACTCAGAACTTCTCCTCAGCATGAGTCCTTCAGTTTCAACAACTTCCCCTTGCCTCACACTCAGAAATTAGTGTTCATAACAACAAGAGATCAATAATTTTCCCCAGCATACTAGGCAACATCCTGCCTCCTCACATATGCTATATATCCAAAAGCAAAAGTGCCTAGGTCTTTTTCCCCTTGGGAATTTTTGCAGATTTCCAAATCCTGATTTTCAGGGGCTGCCAATGGCCAAATTCTTGATTTGTCACTTGTAACAATCGGCCCTGAGATAGTTCCAACATGTTCCCCACTCATGGATTCATGGCCATTTGATTTTAACATGGTTGTTCCATTTGTCCTTCAACAATAATTATTAAATATTTTGTTTCATACCAGTGTCATAGTCAAGTAGTTATTTGAGTCAAATCATATCTCTTCCCAACGGTCATAATCATTAATTACAATTAACTAAATTCAAAATTCAGAATTCAGAATTGCCATAAATGGCAAAAAAATTCCAATTTCGAATATACCAAAAACGAAAAATAATTTTTCTAAGAATTTCAAATTCAAAAATCATTTATTTTTGGGGATGTTACATGTGGGTTGAGGCACCTATTTGATCAACCAAAACTCAATGCTAGACAAGCTAGGTGGATGGATCTCCTTAGTGAGTTTGATTTTGAAATCAAACACATCAAAGGAAAGGAAAATGGGGTGGTCAATGCCCTTAGTATAAGTATGAAAACGATTCACCTGGAAGCAGTGAGCACCTGTGAAACATATGCCATGGAAAGAGTCAGGAATGCACAAGAAACAAATGCATTCTTCAAGACCGTGACATCATACCTAAAACAAGAGCCCACATGGCTAAAGTATGAATGTTATCAGATGCTAGATGAAGGTCTGTTGACTTACAGAAACAGATTGTATATCCCAAGTTGTGATGACTTGAAGAGATTCATAATGGACAAACTGCACAAGAGACCATATATTGGTCACCCAGGATATCAGAAAATGATCACGACCACTAGGAATCAATTCTATTGGCCTGAAATTAAAAAGGACATAGCTAATTATTTAGCTAAGTGTCTGGAATGCTATCAAGTTAAGGCAGAAAACCGGCACCCAACAGGGTTGTTACAACCTCTACCAATTCCAGAATGGAAATGGGAAACCATCTCCATGGATTTCATCACCGGATTACCAAAATCGGCCAAGAAGAATGATTCCATCATGGTAGTGGTGGACAAATTGAGCAAGTCTTCTCACTTCGTGCCTGTCAAATCAACTTGCAAGGAGATAGATATTTCCAACATTTTCATGAAGGAGATATTCAGACTGCATGGCATGCCTAGGGATATCGTATCTGACAGAGACACAAAATTCACTTCAAGCTTTTGGAAATCCTTGATGGCTGGTTTTGAGACTAAATTGTTGTTTATCACAACCTATCACCCTCAAACTGATGGACAGACAGAAAGAGTAAACCAAATATTAGAAGACATGCTAAGAATGCATGTAATGCATCAGCCTAAGAAGTGGGAAGACTACCTCCACTGGTATAATTTTCCTACAACAACGGTTATCAAGAGTCACTGACAATGAGCCCTTTCGAAGCCCTCTATGGTAGATAGTGAAAGACTCCAGTCAGCTGGAGTAATTCAGTGGATAGAATTACAATCGGACCCAACATGTTGAAAGAAATGGAACAAGAAGTGATTCAGATAAAGCAAAATCTGAAAATTTCTCAGGATAGACAAAAGAGTTACGCCGACAGAAAGATAACTCCTAGAGAGTTCAAGACAAGAGACCATGTCTATCTCAGAGTTAGGCCCAAGAAGAGTTCCATGAGAATGGGATCTTGTGCCAAGCTAGCACCTCGATATTGTGGACCCTTTGAATTCTTAGATAAAGTGGGACCTATAGCCTATAGGCTAGCACTCCCTCCCACAGTAAAGGCACTTAATGTTTTCCATGTTTCATTATTGAAGAAATATGTACATGATTCTAATCATATAATTGACTGGTTTGTGATCCAGGTGGAGATGGAGGGAGAATTCCTGCCAGAAACTCAATGCATATTAGATAGGAAGGAAACCCCACTCAAGAACCAAAGCATTTCACAAGTCAAGGTGCAGTGGAAACACTTTGGCCCAGATGAGGCTACGTGGGAAATGGAGGATATCGTGAGACATGCATATCCATTTTTGTTCACTTCTGTACATACA
>ML794574.1:363857-381357 GCA_009831015.1 Picea engelmannii
ATGGGAGGTTATACGGCGGTGGTCTTATGGTAAGCGGTCACATAGACTATTGTATAGCATAGAGGGCTAATGCGTTAGGAGCATATCGGGGATCGGAGAACTGCGAGTTCTGAGAACTCATGAATTACGACAACGGAAATCCCAAAACTCCGATAGGAGAAGCCCGTACAGAAGGTAAGACCACGGTCGTAAAGGCAGTAAACCACAGGCTTGGCCTGGGGACTTAATGCGTAAGGAGCGCATCGGGATTTGGAGGATCGCGAGTCATGGGGGTGAATGAGTTTTGACAATTGAAACCCTGAATCCCGATAGTGAACTAGGGATTGGCATTTCGCTAAGGCAGGTTTGTGGGAAATTAACCCAAAAATTTTAAATTATGATAGTGGAGGTGTTACAATTACATTGTTTTGGGTCAAAGTTTGAATTTTAATTGTTTTAAACTTGAATTAAGTCTGTTGTAAAATAGGGAAAAAAGAGTTTTGGAGCATTTTGAGCCCATTTCTTTTTGGGAAAAGAATGGGACTGCTTTTGTAAGTCTGCACAACATATCAGAAGACATATTGGGTCAACTTGGAAGCTCAAATTGTTGATGTAAAGCATTTTGAAGCATTAATAATGAAGCAGTCATGCACTAGAAGAGAACCTGAAGATGTATCCCATGGGGTGAAATCTCTTATCAATGTTTGTCTTTATGTTTTTGATTTATTTCTACTGTAATTTGCTCATTTTCCGTAGAATTTTAATTGTTTATGTCTTTTGCATTAAGATCTGAATGCATTTAAAGTAAATAAACTAACTCACAATTTAATCATTAATACCTTCATTTTTTTATCACATCTCCCCTTAACTAAACAATTAATTTAGAATGGTAGTCAACTTCATAAAGTAGAATGGCGTGCTTGGATTTTCTTGTTAACAAATTATTATTTGGTAGCCACAAACTAATATGCACAAAAACAAGGTACCATAATTTCTTCAATTTTTTGTTTATCTTGTTAGGGAGAATGAAATGAATTGTCTTGCAATTTCTCTCACAAGCAGAGGGGATAACTAATTTTTTCTAAAACTAACAAATTGTTGCAAATATAGCACATGGAATCTATAGGATTTCCTCCAGGGCAACGCTGTTTCTTGTCCCCTGTCATAGTTAGTTGTTTAGAGTCCACAAAATACTTCCTCATGCCTGTAAGAATTCAATTTGTCTCAAATTACATACTATTTCTATGGGGCAAGGTGCATTCTCTCCAAGTAATCATGCAACGTCATTGTAATCTCAACATCTATCATATAGCTCCATCTAAATGAGCAAAGGCTCACATAATATGTCATTGCATTAAAGGATTATGCAACACATACCACATTATTTCGAACAATATCCCTTATAATCTTTAATATTTGCAATCAATAAATGATGCTTGATTTTCTCCTTTGCTATATCCATGTTGTGAATGATCTCATCCATGTGGTGATTGCCACTATTAAATAGAAAAATCATAATGAAAAGAGGCTCAAAGACCCTCATAAGCTTGATTGTTGCCTACCTGAAAAAAAAAAAAAAAATTGATTCTTATATAGTTTATGACATGTTATAAGATATCCAAGGCTCTCCCAAGTCAACAACTTGCGTTAAAATGTGTCCTCTCCTCAACTACTCTTTACAACATGAGACAATGTATTGCAAAACATGCAGTGGTAGGAATAATTGGGTTTCTTAATGTAAATGTGTGCTATATATGTAAGATGAATTGATGGTATATGATAAGCTCTATAAAATATATTGTGTGCTCCACGACAATTTTTACCCACTCCAATATTGAAATCCTCTAAAACAAGTTCCACCAAATAATCTAAACAAGGGTCCAAAATAAAGTAGAAAACATGTCCACAAGAGTGATGCAGACCCCAACCTATATCTCCTACAGGTTGGTAAGGATCCTCTCATATTGGTGTTATATTTGTTTCTCATAGGAGATGAAAAGCTCATTACCAGGTGAAAAAAGAAATTGGCCTCAGAGTTTGAGATGAAGGATATTGGATTGATGCATTACTTATTGAGATTAGAGGTGTGGCATCATCCAGGAAAGATCTTCCTCGGAAAAGGGAAGTATGGAGTTGAGATACTAAAGAAATTCAAGATGATGGATTGTAAGTCCATGACTACACTTATGACCACCAACCTGAATACATTGGGGGGCTCTCATTCATACTTGGTGGATCCCTCGATGTAAAATCATTTGATTGATTCATTGATGTATCTGTTTAATACCATACCATATATCTATTTTGTTGTTAACACCTTGAGTCAGTTCATGATAAAGCCAAGTCAAGTGCATTGGGTTGCAACAAAACATGTGCTCAAGTACCTTTGAGGTATGGTTGGATTTGGAATGAGATATGCCAAAGATGATGGAGTGAGGTTGCATGGATATTTAGACTCAGATTGGGCAGGTAGTGGAGTTGACATGAAGAACACTTCTACTGGTTGTTTCAGCCTGTGATCAGTAGTGGTTTCTTGTTACAACAAGAAACAAACTTCGGTGGCACTTATATTAGTAGAGGCAGAGTATATGGTAGCTAGTTTGGCGAGTTTTGAAGTTATCTGTATTCACAAACTTCTTGCACGATTATTTGGTCAGGAGTTGGATCCCATCATGATTCATTCCGACAATTAGAGTTGTATCAAGCTCTTAGAGAACCCAGTATTCAATGACAGGTCAAAACACATTGAGATCAGATACCACTTCATCAGAGACAAAGTATAGAAGGGATTTGTGAAGCTCCAACACATTTCCACAGACTAGTAGATTGCAAACATTCTCACCAAACCATAGTGAAGGAGAAGTTTGTCTACTTCAGAGACAAGCTAGTATTGGTAGAGAATACCTCCCTCACTAAGAGGGAGTGTTGATTTTGTAGCTTCAGAGGTATTCTCGCAAGAGTTCAAGGTGTCAGGGATGTGGAAATCTTTGTTGGCCCAGACCAACCTTTTGTTTCAGTGAAATCAACCTTGGAATGAGGCTAGGGCCTCATGGGAAAGTTGATGGGTTTTGTGGCCTTGTGATGGGGTGTCACATCGACAAAGAGGAATCAAATATTCTAATTAATTGTTGAGTTTAGGAAGGGCTCATAAACTCACTCATTAGACTTGTATATAAAGGAGAGAATTCATTGTGGCATCACGAAGTTAGCATAAGTGAGTAAACACTTGTTCTAGGGAGCATGACAATTGTAGCAAGGAGATTTCCTCACCTAGGCAATCTAGCCTAGGGTTTCTAGATCACATGTGGGAAGTGAGGAAGGACACACGTGTGAAGGAATTTGTCCGTACTTGCACGTGGGTTGTAGTGGGTTTAGTTGCATATGTACGTAGGTTGTAGTAAGATGAATCATGTATACATGGATTGCAGTGGGCACAGTTGTGTATGTACGCATGTTGCAGAAGGGTGAATTGCATACATTTGTACAAGGTTTCTAAGTAGGAGCAGGTTCGTACAGGATAGCGTCAACAACAATACATGTGGCGTCAGTAGGTCGTACAGGTGGTATGCAACAACTTTGTAAGTTGGGAGTTGTCCCAAGTATTTTTCTGATTTTTCTATTATTGGAGGACAAGGATTTCCTCAGTTTTTTGGTGAAACTGTATAGGTTGGGAGGGTTATTTTTTCCCTCAAGATTTCTGAATTTGACAAGGTTACATACCATAATTTTTTTATCTCATGTGTTTGATGATTCATCTATGATCTTGTTATTTCCGTTGTATATATTTTCAGTGTAAAATTGTTTAATAATAACAACTAGGGTTTATTGTTACCTCACTAGGAAGCAATTTTTAGATCTGAAAATTAGTCACATAGAGTTGCATGTGAAAATTGACAACCTTGAGATAAAAAAAATAGGCTAGACTTATCTTTGACACTTTTGAATATTTTTTGGAGGGTTTTATGAGGCTTGAAGAGAGTTTTGATATTCCTTTTGGTTGGGATTTTAAATAAACTATTAGTGATGCCATGAATGTAAGGGAAATACACTTGGCATAGGGAGGGATACATGGACTGTGTGTTCCTAGTTTTAGATTGAAGGAAAGCCCAAAACACTGTGTTGATATGGGAAAGATATTATTCATTTGATTGAAGGGATTTTATGAGGTGGGTATGTTCATTGTTAAAGTGATGGGAGTCAAATATTTAAATAGAACTATATATGAGAGCCTTAAGGACAACAAATTTTGAATACAATGGTGGAGGGATTGAGCATGGATGTATCTATCAATGTGTATTTTTTTGAAAAAAATGATTAGATAGGGCACCATCAAGTTGACATGAAACTAGAACATCTAAAAATGGTAGAGAATTGTCTTGTTCAATTTCCATCATAAATTGGATGTGAGAGTGATCCCTAAATGGGAGGCTTATAGCCTATCCATATCACCAACACATAACCCTTTGTAAAAATTATAATCTCTACTCCCTTTAGCTAACTCGAAGATATTCGACCAACTGAGCCACAAGTCGATTCATCCCAAATAACAATGAATTCAACTACCCGAAATTCGAGACCAAAAATGAGTCAGAAGAAAGACAGTTCAAGTTGAAGGAAAGGGAAGTTGACCAAGTTGAGTCAACCAAAGTCTGGTCTACCAAGTCGAATCAGACGAAAGTCGAGTTGACCAAGAGAACCAAATCGAGCAACCATGAACCTAGTCAAAGCACGGGTAGGTTTGGTTGACCAAAAATGATTGTCGATTGAATGAAGAAGAAGAATTTGACCAATGGAAAATCATATTTGGAATGGGTCAACCCGTGGTTAAAAAAAATAGTCAAAAAAATGAATTCGGTGACCAATTGTGAAGGGAAACCCTTTGAAAATTGGATTTTGGCAACCGACAATAAAGGAAAAAGTTTGAAGGACGAATTTGATCACTAATAGTGTGTAAAAACGTTTGAAGGTCATTTCGGTAACCCAAGATAGATAAAAATTCCAAGGGTGATTTTCGTAACCCCCGACAACAAAAAAATGTCTAGAAGTTGAGTTTAGCATTCAATACCAGAGAAAAACCTATGGGGAAAAATTGATAGCATACGAACTGGAAAAAACGTGTATATGGTATGTGGATAGCTAATAAATGCCCAAACAACCTCATATTTTGAAATATAATCCGTTTATGATTTATTGGCGAAGGAAAACGACCCAACAAAGTCAAGAATGTGCCTAATGACTCTTAGACTGAAATTAGAAACTTCTAAATACAAAGTAATGTGTTATGTACCTAAATAATCTGAAGATAAATCTCAAAATAAACCCATAATATCAACAAGAAAAAACCAAACCATTCACCAAATACTAAACACAAGAAATAGAGAAAACCCTTGAGGTAGGGTAATACCATATATTATTCTTTATGGAAGGAATGCACTCCTCAAGTAATACTTGCTTGTTACAATGACAATATTCTTCACTCTGCCTCAATACATTGCTTACACTTCTTTATATAGCTCTCTCTATCTCCTAAGAACCTTCTAGATAGCCTTCTCACATTTATTATATCTAACTACCATAATGGGTCTTATTTAATAATATAGTGGACCTAGTCCACCTTACATTGAATATACATAACCACATTGCCATTCGGTACCTCCCTAGGTACCCCATATTACCTCCCTAGGTATACTACATAATGTCTCAGAAAAGAGGGTTATCGATTTCCAACTTCAGAATCAATGTATAGGTAAGATTAAAGATCTATTAGTTTGGCTTACTGACACATGAGGACCGTATTCATATGAGACAAGTTCAAACCATAATTGGCATGGATTTCTCTTTGCTAAACAATACAAAAACAACCATGGAAATTAAAATACACTCCATTAACCATTCATTAAGTTACAATGCAGACATTTCCACCCATAGATAACAAATTCAAATGCGACAAACACACACAAAACTCAGAATTTACCTTGGAAACCAAACCAGGGAACCAACATTCTTTTAACTTCAGTCAAGCTCTTTATTATTCAAAAATGGAAAAGTTATAGACACTTTGGTTCATCTATATGCTCCTTAGTGATATATAGGCAACATATTTACATCATTCACAGCCAAAGCACCCCTTTCTCATTTTGGGGAAACATGATATAGAAGACTGAATCAAGCAGGAGGATAGTTGGAAGATCAGGCATCCCTAATTTTTCAACTTCTCTCAAGTTTGTTTCTCATTCTTTTCTTTATCTGTTTGTGTTTTATCCCACACGGAAAATGTATCATGAAAGTCTCATTATTTCTTTATGTACAACAATATACTACCTAAATTTACATATATTACATGCATAATGGACATTAATTGTGATGGGATGGGGCCCTTCACGCCAACAAGTCGATCTCCTTCTTCATCTGTATCCTTAAACTTTTCATGTGTTGATCACCTTAGAGCCAGTTTTGATAGCCAATTGTTCTTGTCGAATCCGATTTGGATCACACCTCCCAATTGAGAGGCTTTTCGTCCCCAAAACCTACCAAGTATAGATGATGAAACTTGCTTGCAATTTGGTTCCTCTCGTACCACTTTTCTTACCTTGCAGCCTACCCCTTGAGACCAATCTACCACATTTGTTGTTGTCCTCTACGAGTTGTTTGCTACTTATGTTGCAGAACAATGTCTTCCTTCAACTCCTTAAGTCCATGAGGTGCAAGGTCTTCAACAGTCAGAAGAACCTGATCTTCTTCCTCCTCATATAGCATGGAGGGTTCAAACAACTTCAAATTTTCCACATCCACCACTGAGTTGATCTGCATATAAGGTGGAAGTTTCAGCCTGAAGGCATTCTCATTCACTTGTTCAATGATCTCAAATGGTCCATATCTAAGGGGATTGAGTTTCTTTGATGCTCCTTGCAGTCATTCCTTACATAGGTAGAACCACACCTTGTTTCCAACAAAAAAATTATGATCCTCCCTATGTTGATCATGCTTGGCTTTGTACAATTTTCGGCTCTTCTTGAGTTGCTCTTGAACCCTTAGATGTATATGCCTGATCTTGTCCACGAATGTGCTTGCCTTTTGTTCTTCTCATTGTAGTCACGTTTCTTCCTTCTGTTGTCCATAAACAATATCAAATGGTGGAGGAGGTAAATAACCAAAACAGGTATTGAAAGGAGACTTATTGGTGGAAGAACGAAGTGCTTTGTTGTAAGAGTGTTGAATGCAGACTAGCTGCTTGCCCCAAATATTTGGACGTATGTTGTTGTAACCTCTCAACAATTGCACAAACGTCCTATTTACTACCTTGGTTTTTCCATTAGTATGAGGATGGAAGGTAGTGGAGTACTTCAACTTGGTATCCATTCTTTCCCAAAGTGTTATCCAAAATCTTCCCAAGAACTTGTCCTGATAAGATATGATGGAGGTTGGAAATACAAAATGTACCTAGACATGGCTGAAAAATAGTTTAGTTGTCACTCGTCTAGCGATTGTCTTCTTACAGGGAATAAGCACACACATTTTGTTGAAGCGGTCCACCATGAAGATCAAGTAGTCATGGCCTCTACGAGTCATAGGTAAACCTCCAACAAAATACTTGGAGATGCTCTCCCATGGCCTGCTTAGCACTAGCAATGGAATGTACAAGCCTAATGTCTTGGATTGCTAGTTGTTAACGTTGAGTAAATTGTTGGGTTGAAGAAACAATCTACAAAGTTAACCTACAAACCAACTTTAAGACTGGAAACTAGCCTTTCCAATCTAGAGAGGGCTCTCTCTGAGACTTGATCTTTGACAGACTGGTTGCTTTAAAATGATGGCTAGATTTAGAATTTTAAGATAATTTTTCAAGGTCTGCTGCAAAAGATAGTGCTTCTAGGGCTATGGAGTCAACCTCTGAAAACAAAGAAAACAATTATTGGTAGATACAACTCCTCAGAGGAACAAAGGCTAAATGAGGTGATGAACTTCAATGTTTAGTTTGATCATGTAGGGTGAAAGAAGAAAAGAAACACGCAACAAAATCAGAGCACCACAATGGATGAATTCTGACCTAATTTGAGAAGATAGATAGAATTTAAATTAGTTAAGTCTAGAGCACCATTAGATGAATTATGGACTTTCAATTTACCAATTTAAAGAGAAGAAAAGTGCAGATGAAAATAAGTACACAAGAAATACATACAAAGAAAAGTACAAGCTTCAAATTACCATCATTAGAATTTTTTTCTTAAGGAATTAAGGACTTCTGCATTTGTATTTCCTTAGATTCAAAAATTACATTGAGGATCAAAATGTCTATACTTTTTCCCGCGCGCCTCCTTTTTTACATCAAAATAGTCCATATATATAGAAAACTAAAGCTACACTTAGCTGCTAGGAGTCGAACTACTATCTCATAGAGTTATGGATCTGGTTGTTTTCAAAGAGAACAACAACCTCTACAAATTTTACCAAAAATAGGAACGTCGATTTGGCAAATCATAACCCATCTGAAATGTTATTTACAATCATAAATTCCTAAGAAAATTTCAACCATACGATTGTGATGAATCATCATGTGTATCGTTGGACAACATTGTCACCTTTGCGCAATAGATTTTGTTTTCTGTTGCAGAAATGTTGGCTGCGAAATCTATGTAGTGATCTTCATGTTGAGGTTGTGCGCGTGAATCCAGTTGGCAACAAAGGATGGGATCATTCAGTTTGTCCGTAGATTCCTTGTCCAAACTCACTTGTAGTTGTAAGGCCATGTTTTCCTTTCTTAATGGCAAATTTTGTCTCTTTAAACTTGTCACCTGTCTCAACAAAGCCGCATTCCTTTTCAATTTTGATTGAGCATTAGAGAGAGTTGCACATGCATCGTCAATAGATGGTCTACATTTCTTGAAATGTTCCATGATCCTTTCCTCTGATATTTTGTTTTCCTCCTTGAGTTTAATGATCTCATCTTGAGCTTCTCTCAGTTGTTTTTTCAGCCACTTTATATTCTTTTCTCCTTTTGTTGGTGAGTTAGGAGATCTCTGACCTTCTTTACTCTGTGATGCTTGTGTTTCAGGAATTATTTCTACCAGTTGCCTCTTCAATTCTATGTTTTCCTTATAGAAGTGGGATATAACGTATTGAGCTTTCCTTAAACGTTGTTTCACCTCCTTGATATCTACATCTTCTTCACCTGGTTCCACTTGTTTTTCATCAATCTTCTGGGTTACACATTCAACAAAATCTGGCTGAATTGTGGGTATGGGAAATCTCCTGGCAGAGGACCTAGTGTGCGGTTTATTGGGAGCTTGCATCTCCTCAGTTTCATCAATGATTCTTAGTTTTCTTCTTTTCTTGGATGGTGGTTGACTGAGTGATGAATCTTCAATTCCTTTTCCTTTTCTCCCTTCATCAACACCTCCTCTTCTTACCTATGAACTATGAAGTGTTGATTTCTCAGTAGATAAGGGAATATCTCATTTAGGGTCTCTAGAAATGTTTGTTGAAATCAGGAAGGAATTCCAGTCCCTGTTTAAATTTCCGAGCTCCTCAACCACCAACATCTTAATCAAGGAAAAATGGAATAGGTTGTTCTTTGTCTGGTCAACTTTGGCTTAGACACGGTCTGCCATCTTTCCCATGCTTCTACATAGGAAAAAATGTAAGTTTAAAGGACTTCTCCCTGTGAAATGCATCAGAAGCCTGATGTGGTATTGATGCACCTTGTCGAATCTTCCCTCACAGGTGAAGTACTTATGGATTACCTTTATAAGTTTCTCAAAAGGTTCCAAAAGGTACTCACTGGGAATGTTGGCTCCAATTTTCCGATTTCTATATTTAGGTTTGATGAAATCAATATAACATGAAGTATATAATGACATACCTTTAACCATTTTTCTCCCTGCATAGGGATCTCCGTCGCAGCTGATATGGTTTCCTCTGATACTTGAAAAATGATCCCTGCAATAGTTGTACTGATGCCAGTAAAATTAAGGGTGAATTGCTTAGTTAGTTGCACGTTATCTCCTTGAATCTTTTCACAAAATCTTATGCATCCGACTTGTTCAAAGGACACTCTGATCGTCATATCTATGTTTACTAACTTTAAATCATGTGGTTCAAACCTCATGACTTTCCCACTTCTTTCATTCTTCCTTTTACTTTGAAGAGTTGTCATGATGCTGATATATGTCAATTTCTGGTGTGCGACAATAGATTGTAATAACCTCTCTGCGTAATGAATCAGAATAGTAAATTTTGCACAGTGCATAGGAAAAGGTAGCAACAAGAAACTTTGCACAAAAAACAAATCAACGACAAGAAATTCAGTGCAGTGGAAAACTTCGACGCAATAGAAACAACAACGAAAACTTCGACCCAACGTAAAACTTCGGTGCAGTAGAAAAAACAATGGAAACTTTGACGCAATGGAAAACTTCGATGCAGTAGCAACAACAACGAAAAACTTGGCGCATGAGTAGGTAATAAGAATTTAGCTTGGAAGAAAGAAGGTTGACTGTGTGAAAAACAAACTTGTTCCAAAAGCTAGTTTGAAATGGGCTCCAAGGAAAACTCTTGAACAATGATTTAAAGCAATGGAGGATGTGCATAAAAAACAGAGTAGCAAATTTACGTAGCAACTGGGAGCACACAATATTTACATAGAAAAGGGCTTTGGAGCTTACTGGAAATCTATGAACGACGCACAAGTCTTGAAGGTGATAGTGAAACATGAAGGGTGACCAATATTTATTCGTGAATGGATAAGGAATGAAATTATGAAATGAGACGGAAAATCCATAGCGACAAGATGTTTTAAGGAAAGTTAAAGATTTGCACAGTGAACTTGCGCATCAGGTACTCCTTTGAAGTGTGAAATGGTACAAATGATATGGAGTGTCATGATTATTCACTTTTCTGACTTCATGATTAGGTAATGACAACCCATAATATATTTTGACATGACATTCATCCTAACCACTTGATTTGACCTTGGTACATAATTTCCACTTTTTGACATGACTCGAGACTTAGGAAAGTAAACCTTTACAATTTAAACATGACGAACCTTACACCCTTTTAACCAACTTATGCCCAAACCCTTTACTTGACAATTTCAAACCATTCTTTATTTGGTCACTGACCTCACAAACTTTGACATAGTAACTATGACTCATCTAGGAAAGTCTTGATTTTTTCCAAGATCAAGGCATGCCTCTAAATTTTTTTGGAGAAACCTCTAACTCTAACTACAAAAATCACAGTGCTAACACTAGTGTTGCAAAGAACACAACCTATAACAAACTTTGCCACCTGTTCCTGCATCTTTGGACAATACACATGCCACTGCATATTCTCCATTGTCTTTGTCACACCAAAATTCCTAGCAACCCTAGAAGTGTGTGCTTCTCTCATCAACTAAACTCTTTTGTCCCAGGGTATGCATAGTTTGTCCAATTTGTATAACAACCCATCTTGGAGGTGGTATTCATTTCCTTCCATGACAGTGACCAACCTCTCCTTTAGTTGTTGGTAGACTCCTCTGAAATCTTCATCTCCCTCATAATATTCACTCAGTCGTGAGAGACCTCCTGGTGGGAGTAGAGAGCATTGGCACCAATGTTCGACACCACAAATACTTCCTCTATCCCACCAATACGTACCACTAAGTCTGAGCCATGTTTCCTCAAATTGGCCCTCAGATTAACAAGACATTCCAGCAAAAAAACGTGGCCCTAATGGGCCCCGTCTTTTTGAATTCAAATGATGACGTATCGTAGTCCCTCGAGTCAAAGTAATGGAATTAAACTAAAACAACACTTCTTTGACGCTCGATTCACAAGAGAGGTATTCATATCACAAACATAGTCATCAACGATGGCCATCGATGGAAGGATGTTCACAATTTGAAGGAAATTTGGCCACGCTAAGAGAGGCAAAGAGATGCCAAGATGCGGCCATGTTACACCCAGCGACCGAAGAAAGTGGCAGCTAACAAATCACTTAGATGACAGATCACACAGACAATAGCTCTATGGAACCACAATTTGTAGATCTTTCCTTCCTCTAATCACTAGACAGATATATCCCCTCAATCGATCACATAGCTCACAAATATAGCAAAGAAATATGATAAGGGGTTTGCAGAGAGCTTTGATACCATGCAGATATTGGAAAAACAACATCATAGGCTCAAAAGACCACTGCAAAAGCCAAAAAGCTTCTACAAGAGAGAATGATTTCATTAGATATGTTGTTTAATTACAAGGAAGAGCTCCTTTATTTATCATAGGTTGAGAGGAGACAACATTGAATGAAGGTGGTTGGGTAATTCACCTACTACAGTGATAAGTCAAAGAGATGGTTGGGGAATTCACCCATTACTATGATAAGTCAAGCCGAATCACATGGTGTCACATGGTGTACGTGACCTAAATAAACTCAATCACATGGGTTGTATGTATGTACACCAACAAATATATCAGACTTGGGTGAGAGTTAGTCTATTGGGGAGATTCACTTACCCTCCCATCCACAAAGAATAGGCAAATTCTTCAAAAGAAACAAGAGTGTTATCCTAATTCCATTACCATATTTTTCTTTTGCAATAATTCATTGGATTGAAGTTGATTGATGTTTACTTTTTTTCTTTTACCAGACTTGCACACCCCAATTCTACATCAGGATAGTAGCTGCATACACCATACAGGGGATGGAAGGATTAAGATGAGACACCATAATTTAGCAGTTTTTTTTTTTTTCCAATAGAAAAATATCTCTAAATTATATTATGGTATAATTTCTTTTACAATGCAGTATCGATCCTAAGCGATATAAAAATAGACCAACCATAATGAAAGTCTAAAGGCTGAGCTTTTACATGGTCATTCAAAAACTGTCCCAAAGCAACAAATAGTAATGAAGAAAAGAGAGAAATTCAGCAATAAGCTCTGATCTCAGCTCCACTCCGCTGTCAATCTCATGCTCCTTGCCCAGCTCATACTTTAAAGATGTTTAGGTACGTATGAGGACTTTCTATCCCATTGTCCCAGTGATAAAAGGACAGTCTTCCTTCAGATTCCTTGAGTGCTCTCTTTGAAAGTATGCCAGCCTATTTGTTTTTAGCATGTTTGCAATTTTATGATACTAAATGGTATTATAATATGATTATTAAAAAATATTATAGATTTAACTTAATAAGTTATATAAATGGTCTATATCATCATTTTTCATTTTTCAAAACTAAACTAAACTAACGACGTTATTTATACTAACCATTTTTTATCTTTCAAAACTAAACTAAACTAATTACATTACTTATACTAACCACTTTTAATGATGTGATTGTGCTATTTATCTCTTAAGATTTTCTCTTATAAAATGTATGTTTGAGTCTCATTGTTATGCCACTTGCAGCCATACTCAGTGCACTATTGGTCGTCCACCTTATTGTTGCCACGTCGAACACCTTTTCATTGTCACATAATCGATGGTCCTGGACGCCTCATCTGTGCAAAGTTGTTTTCACGTAGCTTCCCCTTCGCTGCTTACATTGTTGGAGGATGCACCGGAAGTAAGAAACAAACCCCTGGACCAAATGCTCACTCGAAAACGCTATCATCTTTGAGACTAAACTCTGCAATAGTTTTGGAAATCAACCTCACTGATTTGCCCTTTTCTTTTGTAAATTGCAATAAAAGGGAAAGTAGGATCAGTGTCAGAAGTGGGATACGCTAAAACCATGGCGTTTTTAATCAAAACAAGACTCGTTTCAAGAATCTAATTACAACAACTACAGGGGCATTCCGAGAATCGAAATCGGGAGCTCTGCCACCTCATCTAATTACATCAGGCTACAGGGGCATTCCGAGAATCGAACTCGGGACCTCTGCCACCTCAGTTGAGGGCCAGAATCTAATTACATCAGGCTACAGGGGAATTCCGAGAATCGCACTCGGGACCTCTCGCACCCAAAGCGAGAATCATACCACTAGACCAAATGCCCTCTGAGAGGTGTTGTTATTTTTGTGGGCTTAACTGTGAATATTTTTTAAGATCAAACTTACTTATGGAGCACTTGGATTATACAAATTTAACCACTCAAATCTGCAGATCTAACAATTCATCACCAAATAAACTAAAAAAAAAAACAACCAAAAGATAGAACGTTTAGACTACTACTAAAAAAATACTAGAAACAATGTCAGAAGTGGAATTTGAACCCACCTCAATTGAGAAACAGAATCTAATTTCATCAGCTACAGGGGCATTCCGAGAATCGAACTCGGGACCTCTCGCACCCAAAGCGAGAATCATACCACTAGACCAAATGCCCTCTCAGAGGTGCTGTCATTTTTGCGGGCTTAACTCTGAATACTTTTGAAATCAATCCTACTACTTCGCCCTTTTATTTTAGTTATTTTAATAAAAGAAATACTAGAAGCACTGCAGTAGTGGGATTTGAGAATCATACCACTCGACCAAATGCCCTCTCAGAGGTACTGTAATTTTGCGGACTAACTCCGAAATAGTTTTCGAAATCAACCCTACTGCTTTACCCTTTTCTTTTCAAAATTGTAATAAAAGAGAAACTAAAAACAATGTCAGAAGTGGGATTTGAGAATCATACCACTCGACCAAATGCCCTCCCAGAGGTACTGTAATTTTGCGGACTAACTCCGAAATAGTTTTCGAAATCAACCTTACTGCTTTACCCTTTTCTTTTCAAAATTGTAATAAAAGAGAAACTAAAAACAATGTCAGAAGTGGGATTTGAACCCACGCCCTCAATCGAGGAGCAAAAACTTGAGTCTGGCGCCTTAAACCACTCGGCTATCCTGAGAGGAGAAATGTGTTGAGAGTGGGATTTGAACCCACGCCCTTTCGGACCAGAACCTTAATCTGGCGCCTTAGACCAACTCGGCCATCTCAACAACTGTGAAGATAAATCTGCTTCTCGCTTTTGGAGCAGAAACTCGAATCAACTCAGCGATCTCAATTGCTATGATAAAAAATGGTAACAGTAAAGATTTGTATTCCAAACTCATACTCTGCTCCCACAGTCCCCTCGCTCTCCACATATCCATCCGCCTAAAATTTGAATGATAAGTAAATCCCGTCCATTGAATTTTATTTGGGAAGGGACTTCACTCATTAAGACCCTAACGAATGGCTGCGCACCATTTCTACCCGCCAACCTCAATTAATTAATGATTAACAATATACGGAACCCTCATGATTAAAATGCAAATAAGATTATTTTTTACAGCATGATGCATCATTATGCGGATGGCATGATATAGGGATAGCTTTGGTCCAAAGTTTGTGTCCACCAAAAATCGGTTGTCCTAAAGAATGAAAACCAGCGGGTTCGTTTTCATTCTTTAAAGATCAGTGTCTTCCACCTCCACCTATTGTTGAGACTCTTGTCCTCTATACACCGCCTCCATGTGCCTCATCCTAGTCACCTCCTTCATCGCTTCCTTCTGGCTTGATCGATTTAGCAAGCTAATTAACCAGTGTGATATGAGAACCTCCATGTGGTGGCTTAGTGCCCATATATCAAAGTCATTAAAGGTGCTACACATGATCCAACTAGAGATCAACTCCATGAATGACAATCTTGCGATAGATGTAAGCAAAGACAAGGTTCTGTGTATTGAGAATTTCTAAGGGATTCCCATCGAAGTCTCCCTGGATGATCTCCAACCGAACTTTGGATCCATTAGTGTGTTCATCCTCATCCATTTCTTGGAGCTCATCAATTATTATTACAATGGTATCGTGTCATTGAATCTCAACACAGGCTCGATTCCTAGCTCGGACTATGGCTTCCACGAGGTCAAGATCACCATGGCCTCATACACATCAGAGCTCATGTTCCTGGCAAGCTATGTGAATACACATGTCCATAGCATAAAACAAGACGATTAAGATGTCAATTTCTTGCGCTCCATCTCTGCTTGGAAATCAACTAAAGCAATCGAGATGGTATCCACATATTTGTTGATGCTTTGCCCGACCTTCAACCTCCATCACCTAGAAGAACACATGCTCACCACTGTCAAACACAATGAATTAGACACCAATTTTCCTATAGTTATGTTGCACCCAAATGCTTGCAATAATAATTCTCCTAGGCAAGCGAAGGTGATATTACATAAGGTGTCGACTTCTAGGCTTTCCCACCTAGGCACTTCTGACAATGTGTGGGAGCATTGCAGTGACAATGCAAGGGATATTCTAATTGGAGTGACGATGCAAGGATATCATGGTAGGCAGGCACCGAGGAGGATCAAGAGGAGCAACAATGGATTTTCTTCTGATAACGACGAGGATTTGGGGGAAGAATTGAATGGGCGATGGAACTTGAAGCACTGGAAATTACAGGGGGAGGTGTTGAGGGAGAGTGTAATTTGTTGAGAATGGAGAAGGAAGTCATGATCAAGAGGTGGGAACAACACGAAATCGTAGACATTTGTGAAATCTGAATTGTTTTACAACGAAAAAAGCTAAACTCGAGGGTGGTTTATGTAGCCAATAAACTTGGATTCATTCACAGGATCTAAAAACCATGCAAACACACAAGAATGGGAAAATAACTCTCTTTTATTCATTCTCCATCCCGACTATTACAATGGAAGTTGAACCCCTTCTAACTACTATCTGAGATTTTCGAAAACAACTAATTTTAGAAAATTCTCACATGACTCTAAAACTGACCAATAACTAAGAGCTAACTAGAGTGACACTATTTGTCAACTCGCTTTTCTGATTAGGTGTATAAACTAGAGATAACTCATAATTACTAATTTAAAAAATTCTGAAAAAACACTAAAATCCCAATTTGAGGCCTTATATGAAGGAATTTGGCCCCGGAAAAGTGTCAAAACGATGTTCGATTTCAAGAATCAAATTAACATGGTAGTGAACTCTTCGAGACACAACTCCCTGTAAAATTTCAGCCCAAACAGATAACCGAGTCAAAAGTTATGACCCTCAAAAATCCCTGCATCATTTGATAATTACTAATTTAAAAAATCTTGAAAAAACACTAAAACCCCAATTTGAGGCCTTATATGAAGGAATTTGGCCCCGTAAAAGTGTTGAAACAATGTCTTATCTAAAGGATCAAATTGGTACGATGGTGAACTCTTTGAGACACAACTCCCTGTAAAATTTCATCCCAAACAGATAATCGAGTCAAAAGTTATGATCCTCAGAAATCCTTGTATCAGCGGTTGATTTCTTCAATGACGACATCGTGACCCCATCTATTTGTGCCATACTTTGTATAGAGGTTGGCTTCATCGGTTTCTTATTGTGCTTGCTTGCGCCCTATAACGCGTTAGTCACATCCAACACTTCCATCCATTGTGGCTGACTCCTTTGTGGTTGGGAATCACGAACCAAACCAATGAAGGAGAATTGTAACTCTATAAAGCTCTGCAATTGTTGTGTTTAGAACTTGATTTTCTTCTTCAGATGCCTGAGTAAAAGTAGCAACAACTCACTTTTTAGCAATGTGTTTGGATTTGTTAGTTGC
>ML794574.1:386357-388784 GCA_009831015.1 Picea engelmannii
TCTAGCTCGAACTACTTATCAACTTTTACTATGTTTGTAAGTTCTAACTTTACTCACGATGGGAAACTCAGAGAAAGTTTAAGCCCAACTCAAACTCAGAAAATAGAATTAGGAAGTCTTAATGAGAAAGAAGTTATAAAAACCCTAGGCATATCCTCCAAACAATTTCTTCAACATATAGGTGCTCTAATTGGTCAGTGCTCCTAGAACTCCCAACATCAAAATCTAATTTATACCATGAGAAGGTAGTTTAGTTTGTTGGTGATGGAGATTGGGGCTGTACAACTGTATGAACTAGATACTCTCTACTTCGGAGTGCAAATTTTGAACATTTATTATTTTTCATGCCATTTTGGCGGTGCTCGTCAGTTGCATGAAGGAAACTCATGAGCGACGTGGGAGTTGCTTGAGGGAAAGTCACCTGCATCAAGTTAAAAGCTCAAAATGTATAAAGGAAGTGGATAAATGATGGTATGGTCATGAATGAGTGGCCAACAATGTAGCAATGGTCAAGGATGACCAAATCAAACTATAACACACACTCATATTTCATGGAGTGGAACCAAATAATTAGGGTTTCAATGCCAATTTCTTGTTCTGCATACAATTCAATGTTCTTTAATGACTAAGCAATTCATGCCTTTAATTGTTTCGATGGAAGAGGCCTTTTCAACACGTTTTGTTGTCTTAAGAGTCTTTAGAAACTAGAATATTTGGGGCATCAATGGATTATTTTGATTTTGGCTAGAGATTTATTTCCCCTTGCACGAGATCAATGTCAAGGAGTTCAATTGATAGGCTTGGTATGATTTCGGGATTGTTGGGAGTTTCTTAAGGTTGATCAAAGTATAATGAATGTAAATATATATTTTTAATTCTCTATTTGTCTTATAGGAACTCTAGATCTCATAGTTTATTGAATGCCTGATTTGTTCTTGTATTTGCAGTAGAGGTATGCAGCAATGCCTCTAATGCGGGTACTCTCTGAATGAACTGGTGTATTGGTATTTTATTTCTCAACAAGGCATGTGCTCCTGAGCTTTGAGCATTGAATTAGGTAGTGGACCGGTAATTATACTTTTTATTATCCCTTATTATTGAGTTGTTAGTTTCAAAGAAGGGAAGGAATTCATGAAACTATCTTAGGTTTTGAGTAATTTGTCCTTCAATCTGGATATTTCATGCTTTTCAATCATTTTTTTGTTGCTCAAGGTTTAAAATTTTAGGGGCTTGTTTGTTGATTTGATGTTGGTCTCTATTTTCAATGTTTATAATCCAACAAAGATATGGATTTTATGTTAAATGTTTGGACCATATTTCACTATGGCCATTGTCAACTTCAACTGAGAATGTTATCCATCTTATAGCTCATGTTTTTAATATGTTAAATGCTAGTTGCATATGGACCGTATTTAATTGTGGCCATTGTCAGCTTCAACCAACAATAGTGTCCATCTTCCACTTCATCTTTCTATTCAAGATTAATATTCAAGTATGTAGTACCTTACTAAAATAACCAACTTGAATGTAAAAAATGTAGACATATGCATTAAAAGACAAATACATAAACTATTTTCATACTCTGTCATTGTACACATACATATTGCATACACACATTAGTCATGGGCATTACTATCTATACTAAAAAGAAGTCTAACCCTACAAGTTTTAAGTCTTAAGGTTATCATGCAAAAAAACATGGATAGATCACATTGTCTCTCCATCATCATTTTTGCCTAGTTGCATCTTCCCTTAACTAAGCAATCAATTTGGAATGATAATCAACTTCATAAAGTAGAATGGCATGCTTGTAGTTCCTAGTTAACAAATTGTTACTTGGTGGCCATAAACTAATATGCACAAAAACAAGATACCGCATTTTCTTCATTTTTTTGTTTCTCTTATTGGGGAGAATGAAATGAATTGTCTTGCAATTCCTCTCACAAGCAGAGGGGATAACTATTTTTTCTAAAATTAACAAACTATTGTAAATCTAGCACATGAACTCTATAGGATTTCCACTAGGGAAATGTTGTTTCTTGTCCCCTATCATAGTTACTTGCTAGGAGTCCACAAAATACTTCCTCATCCCTCTAAGAATTCAATTGGCCTCAAATCGCTTATTGTTTCTATGGGGCAATGTACATTCTCTCCAAACAATAATGCATTGACATTGTAATCTCAACATCTATCATATAGCTCCATCTAAATTAGCAAGGGCTCACATAATATGCCACTAGATTAAAGGATTCTGCAACACATGCCACATTATTTCAAACAATATCCCTTATAATCTTTAATATTTGTAATCACTAAATGATGTTTGATTTTCTCATTTGCTCTATCATCCATATGATGATTGCCACTATTAAATAGACAAATCACAATGAAAAGAGGCTCAAAGCCCCTCATAAGCTTGATTTGATT
>ML794575.1:6099-33410 GCA_009831015.1 Picea engelmannii
CTTAGAAGTGTAGATCAACATTTTAAAGTTAAACATCTAGAGGTAGTGTTATTTGTTTTGATGTATATTGCATGTGCTAACATTGAGTAAAGAAAACACTTGCAAGGGCACCTCAAAAGGGCACTTAACCATCAAATATCAAGCATAAAGTTTGGTGACTGTTTGTTGTCCTAAAACTGCAAGAAAAGACAACCACATAGTTGAAACTTAGAGCCATACTAAGTTCAAGGACTAAAATTAGGTGGCAACCTCATAGGACCTCATAAAATCTACATGGTATCAGAGCTAACGTAGTTTGGCAGACATGTTAGCATCTCATATGCGTGTGGAGGACAGGCTAGTTGGGGATAACAATTGGTCACCTTGGAAGGCGAGGATAGTATTTGTCTTAGAGGACCTTGAACTATGGGATATAGTTGAGGCGCATGTTCTCATTCTTCCTGTTACTGCCCCCGTCTTGTTGGAAGATTTCAAGAAGAGGAACAACAAGGCAAAGAGGACCATTTGTGATGTAGTGAGGGATCATATCATTCCCCACTTGACTGGGAAGAATTATGCATATGAGATGTGGGCCTCTCTATCCAAGTTGTATGAGAGCTCTAATGAGAACCAAAAGTTGGTTATTCATGATCGACTGAGGGGAATTCGCATGCTCGAGAATGAGTCGGTTACTTCTTTCCTTGGTAGATAAACCCATATCAGAGATGATCTTGGAGCCGTCGAAGAGGTTGTGGATCCCAACTCTATGGTGAGGACAACTTTGAACAACTTTACCAAACCATGGGGTCCATTCGTTCGCGACATTGTTTCCAGGGAGGTTATGCCTACATGGGAGAGGATGTGGGATGACTTCGTCCAGGAGGAGACTAGACTAGTGGCATAGGCTTCTGGATAGCAGCAACAACAACAGTCAGTTCCGGATGATGAGGAATTTGCTCTTTGGAGAAAGGGAAATAAGAAGACCGGTCAGGGAGGTTGACAGGGTCCCAAGTTTGGGGCCCCACAACAAGAAGGAGAGAACAACAACATTGGGCAGAAGAGAGACATGGGCACAATGAGATGCTTTGCTTGTGGAGAGATGGGTCACTATGCAAGATAGTGTCCCAAGAAGAAGAAGAAGCAGCAGGATGGGTCAACAACGACAATAGAGGAGATAGAGTTCAATGATAAGTTTGCGAGAAAGTGTGCATTCGTGACTACTTTGTTTGTTGTTACACCATCTAGCATTAGATGGGGAGATAGAGTTGAGGAGGACCGACTGACTCACAACAATGATTTAGAGGGAGATCAAACTCAATGTCCTTGGACACCATCTTTAGAGTGGGTGACTGGTCCACCCAGGATAGCTTCAGTTCAGAGTCACCGAGCAGATAGAGAGTTGGTGCTACAATTTCATAGCATTAGAGGTTGATGAGGAGGAGAAGCAGGGCACCACGAAGGCTTGAGCCTCACTTGGCTACAGAGACGTGAAAATTAGGTTCTGTATCCACTTCAAGTGAAAGTTACTTGGTGGGAGGCCAAGTTGATGATTCTTGATGAGATACTAAGAGGGGGAGACTCTTGGTGAGATGCCAAGAGAGTGACTGTTGGTTAGATGCCAAGACTAGTGACCATTGGTGAGATGCCAGGAGGTGGAAATCCTTGGTGGGAGACCAAGGTGTAGATCTTTGGTGTGATGTCGAGATCTAGGTGATCTTGGATAGGTGGAGAGACAGTTCCATCTATAGATCACGCAGATTGAGAATATCTATGATAAAGACTACTTTTAGTGATCAGGGTACAACCATACTCATCGAGTATATGCTAGGAGGAAACCATGTCCTCTGTAGGGATGGGATTGGTGGTGACGAGCAATTTCCTTGGTAAGATGGAGTGTTGAGATTTTGGTACCTTGGAAAGTGGTCCCCATGTGTTTATGAGTCTCTAAACACAAAGGGGGAGATTATTACCCTTGTACTTTACTTTATGATTCTAATTTCACTTCCGACTTAGGAGATTTAAGTCAAAAGTGAAATATGTCACTTAAGTCATAAAGTGACATATTTCACTTTTGACTTAAATCTCCTAAGTTAGAAGTGAAATTAGAATCATAAAGTAAAGTACAACGGTAATAGTCTCCTCCTTTGTGTTTAGAGACTCATAAACACATGGGGACCACTTTCCAAGATACCCAAATCTCAACAGTGTCATCTCAACTCTCTATAAGGAGGAGGTCAATACAACATTCTAGTGCTGTCTCATATAAGAACCACACACCCAACTCAGGGGATCTCTCTTAGGTCTGAGTCCTAGAGGATGTCTCATGCAGCTGTAATCATCAACACTCCCTCTCGGCTAGGGAGGCATTCTCCACTAGGCCAAGTCTCTCACGGAAATACTTGAACTTCATCTTGGTAAGAAATTTGGTGAAGATGTCTGTGATCTGTTCATAGGTAGGAAGATACTACACGTGTACTGTCTTCCTCTGCACCATGTCTCTAATATAGTGATATTTTATCTCAATGTGTTTCAATATTTCATGAAACACAGGGTTCTCAGAGAGCTTCACACAACTATGGGTATCACAATGAATAGTAGTAGGATCCATCTCATGATTGAATAAATTAGTCAGAAGTTTGCAAAGCCACACTGCTTTGTGGATTACTACACTCAATGCAATGTACTATGCCTCTGCAGTACTCAATGCCATGAAACTTTGTTTTCTTCTACACCAAGAAACCATGGCAGACCCCAAAGTGAAGCAACAACTGGAGGTGTTTTTCCTGTCTACTGCGCTCCTTGCCCAATCTGCATCGGCATATCCTTGCAGGCTCAAGTATACACTGGAGGCATATCTTAGGCCATAACCAACTGTGCCTCGTAGGTATCTCAATACATGTTTTTCTACTATCCAGTGAGTCTGTCTTGGTTGGCTCATAAACTGGCTAGGCACATTCAATGCATAGCATATATCTAGTCTAGTGTTAACTAGATGCATCAGTGATCCAATCAACTGTTTGTACAACCGTGGATCAATATCTCCCAAATTAGTATCACTCATCTTCTTCAAATCCATCACCATTGGTGTAGGCATGGATTTGCATTCTATCATACCAAAATTTTTCAATATTTCCATAGTATATTTTCCTTGACTCAAGAAAATCTCATATGTCCTCTGCCATACTTCTAGTCCCAAGAAGTAATGCATCAAGCCTAAGTCCTTCATTTCAAATTTAGCAGTCAATGCTTGTTTGCATTCAACAATGAGTCTCTCTGAACTAGTGAGGAAAATGTCATCCACATATAGGACCAAGATCAATCACTCATTGCCATCAATGTGATAATATAGGTTTGGATCAACAACACTTTTTTTGAAACCCAAACTCCTTAGAAATGAATCCATTTTATCGTACCAAGCAAGTGGTGCTTGCTTTAGTCCATATAGGGATTTCTTCAACCTGCACACATGAGATCTTTCGTTGTGTATAACGAATCCTTATGGCTTCTCGATATAAACTTCTTCTTCAATTTCACCATTGAGAAATGTTGTATTTACATCCATCTGATGTAGCTTCCAACCCATGGAAGTAGCTAGTGCAATGATAGAATGGATGGAAGTGTATCAGGCTACTAGATCAAAAGTCTCATCATAGTCAACTCCCTCTACTTGCGAGAACCCTCTGGCTACAAATCTCACTTTGTATTTCTTGATGCTTCCATCAACTACATGCTTGATTTTATAAATCCATTTGGAAGTCACTACAGACTTTCCCTCTGGTCTTGGAACAATATCCCATACATCATTTTTCAATATAGATTGATATTCTTCTGTCATGGCATCTTGCCATACTTGTTCGCCTGAAGCTTCTCCATGACAAGATGGCTCTGAGTCAATGATGTGGGTCATGGATAAAAGATAACTTGAGAATATCTTTGGTCTCTTTCTCTCTCCGGTTGTTCCTTGAGGGACTTTATGTCCCTCTGCTTCCTGTAGAGTTTGTCAGGCCCAAGAAATCCTTTTATGTCCAACTGTAATATCTCTGGGCACGTCGATTGGAGAAAATGGATCGGCTGGAACAACTGGATCGACTGGAGAAAATGGATCAACTGGAATAATGTTTGTCTCCCTCTGAACTGCTGAAGGGAGAGAAGGCATTGTCTCACTATCAATTTCCATCTGAGATTCTCTAGATCTTTGGAAGGCTATCTCTTCTTCAAAAGCAACATCTCTTCTTATTTCAATCTATCTTTGACCAAGAATATAGATCCGATATGCCTTTGAGGATTCACTATATCCTACAAATGTTCCCTTTTACCCTGAAGGTTCTAGCTTGGATCTCTTCTCTTTGGGTACATGAAAGTATACTGGATACCCAAATATTATGAAGTGTCCAATCTCAGGCTTCACTCCGGTGAAGGCTTCTTCTGGAGTAATGTTCTTCAAGATATGATGAGGACTTATGTTTTGAACATACACTGTTGTCATGCATGCTTCTTCCCATAGAGTCATACGTAGACTCGGATCATGTATCATTGCTTTGGTTGCCTCGATGATAGTTCTTCTTTTCCTCTCTACAACCCCATTTTGTTGAGGGTTGTAACTAATTGTGAACTCCCTTTTGATCCCTATATCAATACATAAGTTGCTGAAATATTTGGAGGTGTATTCTCCTCCATTATCTGATCTTAGTACCTTGATCTTTCTTCTGGTCAGGTTCTCAACCTGAGCTTTGAATTCTTGAAAATTTGCAAGGACTCCATCCTTGTTCTTCAGGAAGTAAATCCAAGTTTTCTGGGAGTGATCATCTATGAAGAGTACATAGTACAAGTACCCATTCAGAGATGGAATAGTCATTGGCCCACACACATCTGAATGTATCAAGTCCAAGATTTCCTTGGATCTATTGTCACTGCTTGAGAAGGATCCTTTAACATTTTTTCCAAGAGCACAACCTTTGCAAACACCTTTATGCTGAATTTGTATCTCTGGAAGACCTATTACCATTTTACCTAGAGCTGGGAGAGCTCTATAATGAATGCGAGCAAGTCTTCTATGCCATAGCTCACTCAAGATGATAGTGTAATGTAGTAGGGCCTGGAATGGTCTGATGGTTA
Source organism: Picea engelmannii (assembly GCA_009831015.1). Taxonomy (NCBI): domain Eukaryota; kingdom Viridiplantae; phylum Streptophyta; class Pinopsida; order Pinales; family Pinaceae; genus Picea; species Picea engelmannii. The sequence continues at coordinate 11,194 of ML794575.1, forward strand.
ATCCATACAAGATTTTTTCTCGAACACCAATTACCTTGGCAGAATTTATATGTGAGTCTTTGTGCCATGCAAGAACTCTTCCTTCTAAGAAGGTAACCTTGTAGCCTTTGTCTTCCAAGGCAGAAATGGAGACAAGGTTCCTCTTCATTCCAGGTACATATAATACTTCTTTTAATTAAAGTTGCATATCTAAATCTAGTTGGAAGGTAGAAGTTCCAACCCATTTCACATTATATATGGAATCATCTCCAAGGACAACATGTAGATGTGTCTCTTTCTCAACAAAATTTGTTAGGTGATCTCTAGAACCGGTCATGTGCCTGGATGCACCACTGTCAATTAACCAAGTATTATCATTGGTAGGGACCATAACTGAGAGTGTTGAGATGTTGATGTCTTCATCTCCTTGAGGTCTTGACGTCCACAAACTGAGTTTGTTTGAACCATCAAGCTTGTCTTCCATAATGATTATGTTCATCATAATTTTGGATTCTTCACAAACCCTTGTCAACTAGGCTAGAAAACCTAACAGCTAGGCTAGGCTAGCACTTTTAGGTTTTGTTGGACTTATGAATGCCAACAATAAGCCTTTAAAATAAGGATAACACAGGTGAGTTGAATAGCTCCTTCAAAGAGTTGCATAAACCCTAATTCTGAATTTTCTGCAGAAATTAGCGAAACCCTAGAAACCCTAGGCCCAAAAATTCAAAATGCTCGGAATTGCAATCTGAAGCTTGCTGGAGGTGCGCCGAAGGAGTTCATACACTCTTATGCTCTTTTTATCCCCAAATTCCAAGTTCCAAGTGATAAAACCTCTCAGAAAGGTAGGCCATACATAATTTTTGGAAACCCTAGGAGGGTCGTACGGTTTTGCAGGAGAGAGAAGATGGCTGAAGATTGTTTGTGCAATGGGTTATTCAAGACCTATGCTCTGAAACCATGTTTATTTTTCAATAGTCAAGGCTTAAGCATGAAGTTCATTCCATTTTATCATTTTACTTAAACCATAAACAATTTGTTGCTGCAACCAAGATCACAAGACGAAACACCATGCACAAGTACACAAGAAATATCCTGCGAAACCCTTCTCAACAAGGGAAGAAAACCCAACCAATCCTTTGCAATATTATTCAAGAGAAATACCTCCACCACCATAAAACCTAGCACACAAAAGGGTGTTCACAAACCCTAGAATATTAGCGCCCAAGAGAGGTGCACACTTTTCCCAAGAAGAAGTACTTGCTGAAATTTCCAAAAACACACTTGATGATCTGATTCATCAATGGGTATCCCTATCTATCAATGATAGATATTAAGTAAATATCTTTTAGTGAATTAATATATGCAAGATTATGATTTACTTCAATGAATTAATCCCACAAGTATATAGAAGTGTAAAGATACAAGGATTCGAACAACAAGTGATTAAAGGCCTTAAGATTACACTTCAATAACAATAACATAGAACCACAATTATCCACTTAAAGAATTATGAGTTAGGAGCTAGTGGATAGATGACACATCTGACTATAGAGTATTCATGAAAGAATAGATTCAATTTTGCATTAGATTGATTAACGTCCCAAGAAAATAATACTTACAAGAGGCTACTTGAAAAGAAACCACTTTAATCTAATTAAAACCACAAGAGATGAAATCATCTAACATAAATTGATTATGTGTGATGTGAGTTTAAGTGTCAATCAATCATATGCTTGATTAAGGACAAGCTCAAGGATGTCCTAGAAGTTCAAATCTGTTTTATACTAATGATTTTATTGCAGAATTTCAGATTTGAAGTTAGAGAAACAACTATCCAAGAGTGATATTTCAACCTTTAAGCAAAAGGTCTTGGACGTTTAACTAGGGTTTTATGATATGCAACAAATGAGTAACCCAAAACCACTTAGAATCAACTTCACATTAAGTATGTCAATGTAACTAAGCAAGAACTTGAAATGAAAGGTAAATTCCTCCTAAGGTTTAACACAATTATCTCTAGAATTTACCAAGATAATATCCAAATGAAAGATATGCAATTAATACCAAGTTAGAGTTGAATTTCACCACTAGAAAAGAAGAATAAGCTTGCTACCACCTTCTATAAATGAAATAAATGATAAATCTAATTGAAAATATTCTTTAAATGCATAAGACTTAAACTTAGGGTTTATGTAAATATGATCTTTTCTCTTGTTTATGCATTTTCCAAATTTATATAAACCTCAAAATCAACCCAAAGAAAGATACATAAACCTTTAAAACACAAAACTAATGGGTCAATTTGCCTCCTAGGGTTTTAAGATAAGAAATTAAGCTCAAACCCTAAGTTGATCTAGTCAGGAAAATAAAAAGACCAATTAACTTTATGCTAGACTAGTAAAGAAATCAAATTAATGATTTTCAACAATTTTCCTCATATTTCCTTTTAAAAAATAAAAAAGAAGAAATTTTGTATTTTGTAGTTTTGTTTGGTTGTTGGGAGAAGACAAGTGCCTTATTCTAACTAGGGCTTATGGGGTTAAGAAAAAAACCATCTCAAAATTTGGTCTAATTTTATCTTAAGGATTAGGATTAAGAGACCGAAACGCAGAGGGAAGAATAGTCTCCTATCTAAGAAAGATAAATTACGAGGACCAAGGCCCTATTAGTGTTGAATTTTTACTTATATAACTAGCAGTTACTATTCTTATTTATTATTATAATCATTTATCACATTAGTTGCATAAATAAGATCACTGAAAGAGAGGCAATCACAAAAAAAACAGAGACACACAAATTATCCTGGGAAACCCTCATGGGGAAGAAAACCCAACAAAAACTTCCTCAATATAGATAGACCAAAAACCAAACAAAAGATCCTCCTCTATTCCTTCACTAGGAAGAGTAGCGCACCACTTAACCAAGATATACCAAGAGATAGACCAAAACCCTCCTTGACGTCACCCCCAGTTGCAACGGCTACTCCTCCAAGACTTGCACACTTTTTCCTCTTGTTGCAGAGCACATGAGTGAGTGTGTCCAAATGAGGCGCTGGCCTCCCATATAAATAATGGTTTGGCCAACCTAAAATTAGGTCTGGGTCGACCTGTCACTTTACCCTCTTAATTTACATATAACTGTGGAGGCACAATAGGGCCGATTTTTACAAAGGCACAATAGGGCCTAATTAATAAATATTATTAAACACTCTCTCTCAGGTAGAATATTCTTCGAAGTTACAATATTTCAACACTCCCCCTTAACAAGAAGGGTATTCTATTGACAAAATCAATAACAACTGTCTGGTCTCAACACAACATCAAGAGGATGAGACATCGTCATCAACATATGGAACACTGTCTGTCATATCTATAAATCATCGGAAGTTTTTCTCATCATCAACATCAGTAAAAAATGAGCATCATCATCATCTGCAACGTGGGGCTGGAGTAACATAATCATCATCAACATCATGAAGCTGGAACATCAACATCAACAACACGAAGCTAGAACATCAACATCAATAGCATGAAGTTGGAACAACAACATCAACAACATGAAACTGGAACAACAACATCAATAGCACGAAGCTGGAACAACAACATCAATGGAAACATAATGAGACAGGAGAATCAACAACAAAAACAACAGCAACAACAGCAACAACAACAACAACTGTGGGCACTCTGAAAAATTGTCCATTTGGACCTTACAGGATATGTCTAGGGATAAAAATCCTCTAGAATATAAATCCTAACTGAGTTTCCACACTACTGAACACAACAAGTATATACATACATAGTCACTTCGACAGACCATCCATTTGGACCTCATGGTATCTATCCAGGGATGATCAATCCACTAGGATATAAATCTTAACTGAGTTGCCCAAATGGTGGTCAGGATAGCATAGTATCATTAGCATCACTCCCTCTTTCGAGGGAAGTCCTTTTAGACTACACCAAGCTTGTCTCAAAAGTGCTCAAACTTCACACGAGACAGAGTCTTAGTCAACACATCTGCTACCTGCTCATCTGTGCCAACATACTGGAGCTTCACAACTCCCTTTTGTACAAATGTAGTGGTACTGAATCTCAATGTGCTTCGCCTTATCGTGGAACACTAGGTTCTCTGTCATCTATATGCAACTTTGGTTATCACAAAAGATCACGGTAGCATCCATATCTAGGTCAAATAGACCTGTCAACAACTTCAGAAGCCACATGGATTCACAACTGGCAGAACATCCTGCCATGTACTCCGCTTATGTTGTACTAAGAGAAATATTGGATTGCTTCCTACTTTACCACAAATTCATGGCTGACGCCAAACTGAAACAACATCCTGAAGTGCTTTTTCTGTCTAAAGCACTTCCACCCCAATCTGAATCAGTATAGCCATACAATCTGAAGTCACAATCTCTAGTATAACAGAGGCCATAATCCAATGTACCCTTAAGGTACCTCATCACATTCTTTGCAGCTACAAGGTGAACACATCTGGGCTCCACCAGATACTAACTCAAGGTGTTCACAACAAAGCATATATCTGGTCTGGTATTCGTCAGATACATCAACGAACCAATCATCTGTCTGTATAGAGTAACATCAACTAGTATCAACCAATAACTTCAGATTCGTCTCCATAGGAGTGGAGATGGATTTACAGTCCATCATGTCGAATCTCTTCAAAATTTCCACAACATACTTTCCTTGATTAAGGAAAATTTCTTGTGGGATCTGCTATACTTCAAAACCTAAGAAATAGTGCATCGCGCCTAGGTCCTCCATTTCAGCATAAAACTTCTTCTTACAATCTGTGATGAGATTTTCTTCATCTATCAAGAATAATTCATCCATGTTATCCACCAAGTTGCACTAGGATGGATTTCCAGCAAGCCACCAAAGATTGAACATTTTCATGTTCAAAATTCAAAGTTCAGAAGTTCAGCCAGTCATTAAGACCAACCTTTTTCACATTTTCCATAAAAATTGTAATAAGAGATGTTGCATGATTAACTTGTAAAAGGTCTTAGCCACCTTACTCCTAAGCATGAGTTGTACTCTGGAGTGTTTTTTTACTTATTTATTATATTTTTTCGTTCAGGCAATTTATAATTTATGAGTTTTTTCACTCAATCCCTCCAGAGCCGGAGTATATGCCCATGGTTCAGCCTTAGCATGGATCTAATCCTAGTGTCTAATGCATATTTCCATGCTAAACATACTCATAGAGTCTTATGGAAATGTGCTAAGTCCTCCTTAGGATTTTTTAATTTTTTCAGTTAATTAAAAATTTGTCGCAATTCAACAATTTTTAATTAAAAGATAAAAATGTATTAAAAAAATGGTACTAGGGGACTTTATATTCCTTGGCGCTGCTCATTTTTGGACCTAGAGAACCCATATTACCTAAGTACCCACTTGTTTGAGTAAAAATAGTGATTTTAATCACTTAAAAATTAATTTTACTCAAAAAACTCAAAAAAGTCAAATAAAATCATAAAAAATCAGCAAATGCTAAAATTTGGGAAACATGTGGGGACATGTTTTGAGAAAATAAATCCCCAAAAGACAAGGTGGAAGTCATAAGAGACAAGTTTGAGTTGATTGAGGATGATTGGATGAGTTGTAAGCAAGATATGAACATGTGCTCAAAGGGAAGTGCGCCCCTCTTGAGGAGGTGGCGCATCTTAGAGTGGGATGCCTACATTTTTGAGAGGTGGCACCCCTCCCACCCTCCTCTTTCACACTTGTCTCACTTTGGTTCAACAAAAGAGATGTGGCAGACATCTCCAACCACTTGGCTACTCTCCCTCTCACACTTGGTGCACCCTCTTCTCCAAGTGGTGTGCCCTCCCTCATGGGCATCTTCACCCATTTTGCTATTTAAGCAAGCATTCACCCATTTCAATCTAGTTTGAGCTTGGAATATAATACTTACTATTGTAAACTGTTGTAATACTCGTGTATTGTTGAATAAAAGACTTTGGAGGTCAATTGGTCATTGTTGTTATGTGTGGATGCTTGGATAATTGTGCAAAATCTTGAGGTAACCTTGTATTTGATCCAAAATCTGTGTATCTACTTTATATTTCAGCCTTGGAGGTGTGTTGTCACGTAATAGGGTAGGATTTACTCAATTTGGTTATTGTTTAAATCCTATTATTTTCTTATTTTCAGAAATTTAAAGATGCATGTTTTTCGGATGAACTAATATGTGTTTTCAAGTTTCTCTGTAGGAAAATATTGTGATAACAAGTGTTTTCAAGGGTTGGAAAGATCCAACATGTTATTCAAGCTTGAAGTAGAGTGGGATAGGAGATCCATCCCTCAACTTCTTCAAGAGATAAATTTTTTTTCCCTCTTTCAATGGTCAAGGACCCCATAGCCCAAGATTCAAATTCCAAAGAGAAGATCCTCTCAATCTCTTTCTCTCATTTATTTAAATTTTATTCTTCAAGTTAATTTTTGTTCTGCATGCAAAGATAGTTCATTCTAAATTTACATTTAATCAAAATCTTATGCACGCATGACCTTCTAGATCTAGGCAAAGTTTATCTCATTTTTCAAAGCTAGATCTAGGAGCAAAGTTTACCTTTTGCTTGTTCTTATTTCAGATTTGTTTAGGCAAAAGAGTGAAGTGTTTTAATCATTTAGATTAGGCTGTTGGGTAACTTTTATTGGCTGTTCTATGACAATAAACAGAAGCAACCAATAGAGCCTTTCTTTAGTATCTTTAAACTAGTCGAAAAGTTACAAAAAAATCCATTTTTACTTGGAAAAATTTCAGAAAGTTTCAGCTTAAATTTTGTTCATTTTAATGCACTCTTCAAGTGTCTTTTAGGCGAAGTTAGTCTAATTCATTCGTTGTTTTCTAGCAGTTCATTGAATAAAGAGGGAGAAATTATGTCTGATTTGACCAAGATTGAGACAGTTTCAATCCTGAAAATGAACCTTTGAAGACCTTTTCTTAAAAAAACTTGTAATACTTGTAAGCCCAAGTTATAAGACTCACAAGTCTCCCAGAAAAAAGAATAAAGGAAAATTGTAAATCATATCAATAAAATAAGTGAAGCTAAGGAGGCTTCACTCTTTTCTTTTCCCCCTAAGGGGGGAACCCGTGTGGTGGTGTTTGTTTCAGTTTCATGCATGGTTTCCTTTTTTGCTTAAAGTCTAAATCCATATCATGATCTAAGGACTAAGTAATAGGAAACAAATTTTATACTTTTCAAAGCACTACACAACAATCTAGTTTAGATTTCCCTTTTTGCAAATCAAGTAATCTTTAATTATTATTTAGCTTTATTTTCTACAATTTCCAAAGTTGGAAAATAACTTGTCTCCTGAGCTCCTCCAAAAGAGGTTGGTCGGTGAAGACATTAGTAATTAGAAAACATTTCAAATTTCAGCATTTTATTTCCCGTTTAAAATAAACATTTCCCCTCAGCTTTGAGTGTGATTCCTGACCCTTTCAGTTGCGAGCTAGTCTCGATCTACTGGGAGTAAGTTCATACACACTGAGATGGTCAATGGTGATAGATTAATCAGGGAAATATCTAAAGTAGTTAGCTTAATGCGCGGGAAAACACCTTAAAGTGACCAACGAAGTAAGGTAGGCCGTCTCGAGACTTGGCTTCCCATCCGTTTTGGACATCCAACACTTTGAGTGAATTTACTGGTGAGACCATTGGGTTTCAGTAAATTCTCCGCAAGTTTCCAAACAAAGAGATAACCTCCAAGGAGGCCAAACACTCTCATTAACTCAACATCAATTTACCCTAATAAAACATACGAACTACATTGCCCACAATTACCTTTAAGGCACTAGTCTCATATTACACACTTTGCAAAGCCATATGCTTCATTTACTTTTCAGTTATTTACTTGAAGCAATTTGATTTTACTTGCATCTAACAACTGTGTCTAAGTATCCTTTATGTAAGTACATGCTTAATGTTCATATCATGTTGAATAATTGGTTTGTGTATTATCAATTTATGGTTGATTGTTGAAAGAATAAACTCCTAGATTTATTTCTTGTACTTAGTTTAGTTCAAGCCTTAGTATATTTGTTAGGGACTACCCCCCTTAGCTTTGCTAGGAGTTAGCCTAGATGGAGGAGTTGAGGATTAGGTGACAACACCTTAACTCTCTCTTTCCCCCAAGGACACACCGTGTGGATTGAAGATTTCTTCCACGTCTCCCAAGTGTGTATAAGGTGGCAACATTTGGCGCCATTGTCGGGGATAAATCTTTCTATTCTCAGAACACGACTTTTGTTTTCCTTTTTTCTTTATTTGATGATTCTTGTTTGCTTAGAATTAAATTGATCATCTGGCAACTCCACTTCAAAAATAATTTGACAAAGTATTCTACAAAGAGGAACTCATGGTTTTCTTAGCTTCATCCTTGAACCTGAAGGTGTTTTTGGAGGAGGCTAGCCAAACTTTCTTCTCAACAGGATCCTTAGTAATTTTTGGGTCCCAGTCCATTTCTGATAGAATCTTTTCTCTTTGCTTTCTGATTAATAAATCTAGTTTATAAATGGATGATCTTTATAAACCTATTGATTTTTCTGCAATAAGTGGTTATCCACATGTGATTCCAGAAAAAAACAATTAAAAATTTTCCTTGTTTTCAAAGTAATAATATTATTGATGCTAGACGTCATGTTAAGAAGGTTTCCCTTTGTTTTAATAAATGGTGTTTTAATGCCTTATATGAAGATGTGGGAATGAAGTTGTTTATCTTGTCTTTTGATGATGATGATCTTGATTGGTTTACAAAACTTAAGGATAAACATAATAGAACTTACAATGAGTTGATTAATGATTTTATGGAAAGATGGAAGGAGAAGGACTCTCCAAATATAAACACGGTCAATTTAGATGTTAAGAATGATGCTTCACCAGATTCAAATCAAAAGTTTAAAGAGGTCATTCAAGCCATGGAATTTATCTATGCGAAATAGGTAAAGGCCATGAAGGCTCACCTTGCAGAGGCAAAAGTTTGTATCAAGTATTCAAATCCTATAGAGGCAGAGATTCAAAGTGAACAAGAAAAGGAATTTCACTTGGAAATTCTGGAAGAGCCCATGAATGAGTCATCAACTATTCATGAGGAAACGAAGGATTTTGAGTTGAAAATGATTGAATATCCAGATAATTCAGATCCCCACCCTCCTCCCGAGGAATCCATCTTCTAAGAGAAGATCTTCGACAATTATGATGAACCTGAAATGATCAGTGAATCAGGGGTCTTGACAGTCCCAGTTCCAATCTCTCATCCATCAAAAGAATTAATAATAGATAATGAACAAGTGGAAGACAACTCCAGTCTACCAATGTCAGATCATTGTGACCAGTGGTTGGGCTTCTACCATGACAGTCCAATGCAGAGATTCATCAAAACTTTACAAGGCTTTCCAAACTTTATTGTTTGGTTGAATAAAATGAACATGTTTCTTGGGTGGTCTGATCCCAAGAAAATAACTAAGTTGATAAAACTTGGAAAAGGATCTTCAACGAGTCATCCCAGACAGGGATTTTTCAGACATCTGAGGTTTTATTTCATCCATGACATGGTTGTTACATATGTTTTCTACTTCAGCCAGTTAGATAATGAGAATGTCAAAACTACCAGTGAGCAGACAATTTTTCAGGCTTTCTTCATTGATGCTATTGAGATGCCATGTGACATCCTTTGTAATGTATCTCTAACCCTTTCCTTCGCATTTTAAATTTCATTTATGCTCACTTTTCTTCTTTTATACTTTATGTATAGTAGTTCATATTCATTTTTGTATTATATTTTGTATTTACATGTATAATAATTGTACAATTTCAATTTACACTTGGTCTTCATATACATGTGTCGCTGATGTTGTTTTTGACGAGATGTTTGTGATGTAGGGACATATTCTAGATTCTCGCATGCTCTCCTTTTGCTTAAAGATCAAGAACATGTCCCCATATGGAGCCAATGTTATCCACCAAGTTGCACTAGGATGGATTTCCAGCGAGCCGCCAAATATTGAACATTTTCATGTTCAAAATTCAGAGTTCAGAAGTTCATCCGGCCATTAAGACCAACCTTTTTCACATTTTCCATAAAAATTGTAATAAGAGATGTTGCATGATAAACTTGTAAAAGGTCTCAGCCACCTTAGTCCTAAGCATGAGTTGTACTCTGGAGTGTTTTTTTTTTACTTATTTATTATATTTTGTCATTCATGCAATTTATAATTTATGAGTTTTTTCACTCAATCCCTCCAGAGCCGGAGTATATGCCCATGGTTAGACCTTAGCATGGATCTAAGACTAGTGTCTAATGTATATTACCATGCTAAACATACTCCTAGAGTCTTATGAAAATGTGCTAATTCCCCCTTAGGATTTTTTAATTTTTTTCAGTTGATTAAAAATTTGCCGCAATTAGACAACTTTTAATTAAAAAATAAAGATGTATTGAAAAAGTGGTACTAGGGCACTTAATATGCTTTGGGGGTGCTCATTTTTTGATCTATAGTATCCATGTTACCTAAGTACCCACTTGTTTGAGTAAAATTACTGATTTTAATCACTTAAAAATTAATTTTACTCAAAAAACAAAAAAAAGTCAAATAAAATCATAAAAAATCAACAAATGCTAAAATTTGGGAAACATGTGGGGACATGTTTTGATCAAATAAAGCCTCAAAAGGCAAGGTGGCATTCATAAGAGACAAGTTTGAATTGATTGAGGATGATTGGATGAGTTGTAAGCAAGATATGAGCATGTGCTCAAAGGGAAGTGCGACCCTTTTTTGGAGGTGGCACATCTTAGAGTGGGTTGCCTACCTTTTTGAGAGGTGGCACCCCTCCCACCCTCCTCCTTCACACTTGTCTCACTTTGGTTCAACAAAAGATATGTGGCAGCCATATCCAACCACTTGGCTACTCTCCCTCTCACACTTGGTGCACCCTCTTCTCCAAGTGGTGCACCCTCCCTCATGGGCATCTTCACCCATTTTTCTATTTAAGCAAACATTCACCCATTGCAATCTAGTTGGATCTTGGGATATCATACTTGCTATTGTAAACTATTGTAATACTCTTGGATTGTTGAAGAAAATACTTTGGAGTTCAATTGGTCATTGTTGTGATGTGTGGATGTTTGGATAATTGTGCAAAATCTTGAGGTAACCTTGTATTTGATCCAAGATATTTGTGTATCTATTTTATATTTCATCCTTGGAGGTGTGTTGTCACATAATAGGATATGATTTAATCAATTTGGTTATTGCTTAAATCCTATTATTTTCTTATTTTCAGAAATTTAAAGATGCATGTTTTTCGAATGAACTAATATGTGTTTTCAAGTTTCTTTGTAGGAAAATACTGTGCTAACAAGTGTTTGCAAGGGTTGAAAGATCAAACAGGTTATTCAAGTGTGAAGTAGAGTGGGATAGAATATCCATCCCTCAACTTATTCAAGAGATAAAAGTTTTTTTCCTTCTTTCATTGATCAAGGACCCCATAGCCCAAGATTCAAATTCCAAAGAGAAGATCCTCTCAATCTCTTTCTCTCATTTATTTAAATTTTATTCTTCAAGTTACTTTTTGTTATACATGCAAATAAAGTTCATTCTAAAGTTACATTTAATCAAAATCTTATGCATGCATGACCTTCTAGATCTAGGCAAAGTTTATCTCATTTTTCAAAGCTAGATCTAGGAGCAAAGTTTATCTTTTGCTTGTTCTTATTTCAGATCTGGTTAGGCAAAAGAGTGAAGTGTTTTAATCATTTAGATTAGGTTGTTGGGTAAATTTTATTGGCTGTTCTATGACAACAAACAAAAGAAACCAATAGAGCCCTTCTTTAGTCTCTTTAAACTAGTCGAAAAGTTACAAAAAATTCTCTTTTTACTTAGAAAAATTTCACAAAGTTTGAGCTTAAATTTTGTTCATTTTAATGCACTCTTCAAGTGTCTTTTAGGTGAAGTTAGTCTAATTCATTCGCTGTTTTCTAGCAGGTCATTGAATAAAGAGGGAGAAATTTTGTCCGATTTGACCAAGATTGGGGCAGTTTCAATCCTGAAAGTGAACCTTTGAAGACATTTTCTAAAAAAAACTTGTAATACTTTTGAGCCCAAGTTATAAGACTCACAAGTCTCCCGGAAAAAAGAAGAAAGAAAAATTGTAAATCATATCAATAAAATAAGTGAAGCTAAGGAGGCTTCACTCTTTTCTTTTCCCCCTAAGGGGGGAACCCGTGTGGTGGTGTTTGTTTCAGTTTCATTCATGGTTTCCTTTTTTCCTTAAAGTCTAAATCCATATCATGATCTAAGGACTAAGTAAAATGAATCAAATTTTATAAGTTTCAAATCACTACACAACAATCTAGTTTATATTTCCCTTTTTGCAAATCAAATAATCTTTAATTGCTATTTAGATTTATTTTCTGTAATTTTCAAAGTTGACAAATAACCTGTCTCCTCATCTCCTCCAAAAAAGGTTGGTCAGTGAAGACATTAGTAATTAGAAAACATTTCAAATTTCAACATTTTATTTCCTGTTTAAAATAAACATTTCCCCTTAGCTCTCAGTGCGGTTCTTGACCCTTTCAGTTGCGAGCTAGTCTCGATCTGCTGGGAGTAAGTTCATACACGCTTCACTTGTCAGTGGTGATAAATTAATTAGGGAAATATCTAAATTAGTTATATTAATGCATGTGAAAATGCCTTAAAGTGACCTCTGAAGTAAGGCGGGCCCTCTCAGGACCTGGCTTCCCACCCATTTTTGACATCCATTACTTTGAGTGAGTTTACTGGTGAGACCATTAGGTTTCGGTAAATTCTCTGCAAATTTCCAAACAAAGAGCTAACCTCCAAGGAGGCCAAACACTCTCATTAACTCAACATCAATTTATCCTAATAAAACACACGAAATACATTGTCCACAATTACCTTTAAGGCACTGGTCTCATATTACACACTTTGCAAATCCACATGCTTCATTTAATTTTCAGTTATTTACTTGAAGAAATTTGATTTTACTTGCATCTAACAACTGTGTCTAAGTATCATTTATGCAAGTACATGGTTAATGTTCATATCGTGGTGAATAATTGGTTTGTGTATTATCAATTTATGGTTGATTTTTGAAAGAATAATCTTCTAGATTTATTTCTTGTACTTAGTTTAGTTCAATCTTTAGTATATTTGTTAGGGACTACCCCCATTGTCTTCGCTAGGAGTTAGCCTAGATGGAGGAGTTAAGGATTAGGTGACAACACCTTAACTCTCACTTGCCCCCAAGGACACACCGAGTGGATTGAAGATTTCTTCCACGTCTCCCAGGTGTGTATAAGGCGACAACAATCCACATATAGAAACAATATAATTGGTCCATCATTCTCAATTTCAAGTAAAGGTTGGGATTATCTTTACTCTTGGTAAATCCCAATCTCATCAAAAAACTATCAATCCTGCCATACCAAGTTCTTGGAGCTTGCTTCAACTTGCAGACATGTGTCTTCCTGTCCTGTACTTCAAAACCAAATTTTCACATCACATTGTACCAACCTAGTACACTTGCTCAACTGCAACTCAATCTTCTTAATCATGTGTTGGTTCTATGTGATTTTTGCAAAGCACTATTTGTCTCACTACTTGAGAGTATGTCCTCTACTTTTTCTGCAATTTTTCCTTTTGGAACTGGGACTCTACACCTGCAGTTTCTCTTTCTGAAGCTGATAATGACTACCCCATTCTTGTTGTAGTTGCTAAAGTCTGAGAGTATCTCTTCTACTCCATCATGACAACAACTTCATCTGAAACTAAGAGTGGCTCAAGAACTGATACTGAGGGTAGCTTATCCTCTGTCTCTGGAGGTAACTCAATCCTGTAGTCATGTCTCCATTGCTCGACTAATGTACTGCACCAACTAGCAATGGAGATAAATCAATCTCAAATACAAGGATTGTCATACATGCTCCCTCTGAATCTTAGACTATATCAACTTCTTTTAATGAATCATGTTTTTTCTATATATACTTTTTATGATTACTAGAGAAAGTGTCTCATTATAGTCTTCTCCCTCTTGCTGGGAGAATCCTCTGAACACAAATAAATATTTGTATTGTTATCTGCAACATGCTTAATCTGGTAGATCAATCTTGGAAGTCACCATTGACTTCCATTTTGGTCTCAAGGAAAAATCCATATCCCAGTCCCTCTGACTAGCTTCCTCCTCTGTCACTAAAACAAGGGAATCTTCCTAGGATATTTCATATCTCCTAGAAGTCTCTGAAGCTACGATATAGTCTTATCAAGTTATGGCATCTGTTTGTCAGTCCTGGAAGACATCTCTTTCTCCCATCTGAATCTGAGGCGGGATACTTTCTGAATGAAAGTCTCTAAGACACTGACTCTCACTAAGATCAGGCTTACTCTGATTCTCCATGCTCCCTCTGAAGCTTGACTCTCTCCGAGTCTATATAAAATTTGGAGCCATCTACTCCCTCTGATATGTCTCATTAATGCTATATATCTTTTCATCTTGCAAAGTGTCACGGGCCCATGTTGGTCTCTTTCTGGTTACTGTATTGATTCTGGGTAGGCCCTTCTAGCTCTACTAACTCTTCCTGATGATCTGAAGAGTGATTAACTGCACCAAAGAGATTTGTTCAGTCATCTTTGGAGCCTTCTGGTCCTCTTGATATATCTCCATATGAGATGTTCTATATATAGCAAAAGTAGCTTCTTCTTCTTCTTCGGTACATTGATGTATACGATCATATATACAACTTGGATAGTATGCTCCATGTCTCATTTAATATATTGCCTCCTGCAATCGTCATTGCAGATCCCTCAGGTTTATCACTTGTGACCTTCTCGGAACAAGAACAACAAGGGAAAAACAATACACAAGAATAATACTCTTTATAATAATAATAGAAATAATAGCGAGAACAATCATCACAGTAGATCCTTCAGAGCTATCACTTGTGACCTGCCTGAAACAAGGGTCAAAAGTAAGAAATACAATAATAAGAAATGAGAGCAACACTATTTTAATGTCATGATAAATCATTCCTCCATGGTAACCTAGAAACAAAACAAGAAGTTTCTCCTAGAGGAGATGTTAGTTATATCTGGTAAATGATTACAATAAGCATTTATCTCAATAATGCTCACATGCTACCAAGTATAAAACTTTTCAAAGATTGCTATCATAACTATAGTGTTTACTTGTAATGAGGCAGTTATCAAACTTGACATGTGCAAATTTTAATCTTATCAACTTAATCAATCAAACTTGGAACCTAGAGTTTTGTCCTCAAGAATGAGTGTTATTGCTTTTCTTTCGAGTCTCCTTCACTCAAGATGACAAGTATTCTCTTCAACCTGTCCTATGTACTAAGATAATATGCTTTCTTGACATAAATCTAAGTTAGAGAATAAACTCTATAATCTCAACTTTAATCAATCTAATACCTTGACTTTAATTTTGACCAATGGTTAGTATGATGGTCATAACTTCAACATACAACCTAGATGTTCATAAGATCAAAATAATGTCATAAAAAATAGATGCATATCAAAACAATCAAACCTGGGGTGCATTATTCCTCTGAATGTGTTGGATCCGAGATCCCTCTGGATCTACGATTGTTGTTTAGACAAAAGATCCTTTCTCTTGCAAATACCCTTTAAAAATAATGATATCGATCAAACATATGTAAGTACATACCTCTGACAATATCAGCAAGTAGTGGCACCATCCGACAACAACGACAATAAATAACAAACCTTTAAAAATTCAAAGGTGATTCAACTTGTAACTTAAAGTTAGTTGGAGATTTTCTAGGGTAAGGTGCACTAGGACAATAAAAATCAGTCCCAACACTTCACAAAAACATTCACTACAACTAGTGTTGGCACTACAACTCGTGTTGCAATTTCCATGCAGGAACTGGCACGAAGGAACTGGCACTACAACTGCAACTGATACTGCAACTGGTACTTCAACTACAACTGTAACTGATACTACAACTAGTACTTCAACTGCAACTGCAACTGCAACTTAGGGTTTTATGAGGAAACCCTAATTTTTCAAACTTCAAATTTCAGAATTCTGATCCAGTGACTAGATGAGCCCTCCTAGGGTGAGCTCCTAGGTGTGGTTACTTCCCCCAATGTCCTCCTTAAATAGGGAAAGCGTCACACTTAGGGTTTATGCAGAAACCCTAATTTTGCAGAAGCTGCAATACTGAAAACTAGATTTTGGAGAGGGTGCACTAAGGCTAGTCACTTCTTATAAACTGTGAGTTGGTCTCGTTCAGGCCTTCTTTGATACCATGTTGAAGTTTTACTTATACAACTAGCAATTAAGGTTCTTATTTATTATTATAATCATTTATCACATTAGCTGCATAAATAAGATCACCGAAAGAGAGGCAATGACAAAAACAATAGAGTCACACATATTATCCTGGAAAACCCTCATGGGGAAGAAAACCCAACAAAAAATTCCTCATTATAGATACCAAAAACCAAACAAAAGATCCTCCTCTACTCCTTCACTAGGAAGAGTAGTGCACCACTTAACCAAGATATACCGAGAGATATACCAAAAACCTCCTTGATGTCACCCCCAGTTGCAGCAGCTACTCCAAGACTTGTGCACTTTTTCCTCTTGTTGCAAAGCACATGAATGACTGTGTCCAAATGAGGCACTCACCTCCCATATAAATAGTGGTCTGGCTAGCCTAAAATTAGGTCTGGGCCAACCTGTCACGTTACCCTCTTAATTTACATTTAACTGTCAGGGCATAATAGGGTCGACTTTTACAAAGGCACAATAGGGCCTAATTAATAAATATTACTCAACACTCTCTCTTAGGTAGAATATTCTTCGAAGTTACAATATTTCAACAACTAGAAGGGGTCCTCAAGGGAGCACCTTCAACTTCACCAACAAGTTCAACCACAACTTGATAAAAATACCAATACCCTTGCTAGGGTTCAAAAGGATAGACAAAGCAATGAATTAAGAAATGATCAAACTAACAAAGGAAGGAGAGGAGTTACTCCAAAATGTCTTTCCTTCGAAGTGGCAGTCTTACCCCGCAAATGGATTAACCTTATAAGCTTGTATTAGTCTTGAACATTCACAATCAACCTTTAATGCACCAAAATAGAAATCCAAGATCAAAGAGCTTCAAGAATTGACACCAATGCCTCAATAGGTAGATTTTCAACAAAATTGTATTCTCAAAAGTAGTCAATAACAACAACAATTTGGAATGAGAAGAGAAGCCTCTTTACATAGGAGGCTTCATCAACCATCTCATTACAATAATATTCTATCTTCTTAGATCTAGCCTAGGAGATCTCACATTTTGACTTATCCTCCAACTAACTTATTGTTAAGGTTTAAGCTATCATTAGAATTCCTTACATTTCACTAGATAACAATAGAATAAGATAGGATCAATGAGAAATATACAATCACAAGAGACACATCATTTATCCTGGGAAACCCTCATAGGGGAGAAAACCCAACAAAACTTCCTTGTTATAGATAGCCAATACAATGCCAAGAGATAACTCAAAAAAATACAGAAAGTCCTCTCCCAAGAATGCGCCTCTCTCTCTCTCTCTCTCTCTCTCTCTCTCTCTCTCTCTTTCTCTCTCTCTCTCTTCTCCAACTACAGCTCCGAAACTTTCTCCTCAAATGAACAAGTGAGTGTGTGTCTAAATGAGGCACTAGCCTCCTTATTTATACAACTCTAGCACGTGTGTACAGAGGTGTCTCTTCACTAACAAGAATGACTTCTTCTTTTGGGTGGTTATAACCACTTTTAATATATTCTGGGGCCTCTCTAATAAGTTGGGGCCGACTTCTTATTCGTCCTATTACAATTATGTATTGACCAATCCGCAAAAGGGGTTTTGGTATTTTATAATAGCTGACATGATCAATCCACAATAGGGGATTGATCTAATGAATACTATAACAATAATAATTAGAATACACTTTGCAGTTACATTATTTCAACACTCCCCCTTAACAAGAAGGGTATTCTAGAACAATATCAGGCGAGAGAGAGGACAACATCATCAACAACATCAGGTGGGTGAGAGGAAAACATCACCAATATCATCTTGGAACACTGACTGGCTTATCTATAAATCATCAGAAGTTTTTCTCATCATCAACACAACACAAAGGATGGAGCATCATCAACACAGCATGGAGCTAGAGTGGCATCATCATCCTCATCGATATGATGATAAGGTAACATCATCATCATCTTCAACATTAAATCTGAAATAATATCATCATCATCGTCTTCAACAAGGACTCGGGAGCTGAAGTGGCATCATCATCATCATCTTCAACAAGAGGCTGAAGTGGCATCATCATCATCATCTTCAGTAAGAGGCTGAAGTGGCATCATCATCATCATTTTCAACAAGAGGTTGAAGTGGCATCATCATCATCAACTGCATCAACATAGATTAGTATAACACTAATACATCCTCATCATCAATAACAACACAAGGCCGATACAACATCAAAAGAAACAATATTACAACACAAAGGATGGAAACACATCATCACAACACGAGGTTGGCAACACATCATCACAGCACGAGGTTGGCAACACATCATCACAGCATGAGGCTGGTCAAATCATCATAGCACAAGGGTGGTCACATAATCAAAGCAATAAAGCTAAAATCACAACACAACAATTAAGCTGGAGTCACAACACAACAATTAAGCTGGCAACACAATACTAGACTGGCTTTACGTCACAACAATTAAGCTGGAAGCACAATGCTAGGTTGGCCTATCTCAACACAACAATTAAGATGGAAGCACGGTACTAGACTGAATTTACGTCACAACAATTAAGGTGGAAGCATAGTACTAGGATGGCATATCTCAACACAGTAATTAAGCTGGAAGAACAGTACTAGACTGGCTTAATGTCACAACAATTAAGCTGGAAGCACAATACTAGGTTGACATATCTCAACACAACAATTAAGCTGGAAGCAAAGTACTAAATTGGCATATCTCAACACAACAATTAAGCTAGAAGCAGAGTACTAAACTGGCTTTATGTCACAACAATTAAGCTGGAAGCACAGTACTAGGCTAGCATATCTCAACACAACAATTAAGCTGGAAGCACAATATTAGACTGACTTTACGTCACAACAATTAAGCTGCAAGCACAGTACTAGGTTGGCATATACCAACAAAACACTACTCCCCCTTTCAAGGGAGGTCCTTTCAGACTATACCAATCTTATCTCAAAAGTGCTCAAAATTTACACGAGATAGAGGCCTGGTCAACACATCGGCAACTTGTTCATCCGTGCTAACATATTGGAGATTTATGGCTCCTCTCTACACCATGTCACAGATGTAATGATATCGGATCTCTATGTGCTTCGACTTGTCATGAAATACATGATTCTCTGTCATCTTTATGCAACTCTGGTTGTCACATAGGATCATGGTTTCTTCCATCTCTAGGTCGAATAGACTGGTCAACAACTTTCGAAGCCATATAGCTTCACAGCTGGCAAAACATGCAACAATGTATTATGCTTCCATTATACTGAGAGAAATGCTAGATTTCTTCCTGCTCTGCCATGAGATCATGACTGATCCCACAATGAAACAACATCTTGAAGTGCTCTTCCTGTTAGAGGCACTTTCAGCCCAATCTGAATCAGTGTACCCACTCAGTGTGAAATCATGATCTCCATCATAGATGCGACCACAATATAATGTACCCTTAAGGTACCTCATCACATGTTTTGAAACAACTAGGTGAACATGTCTAGGTTCTACCAGGAACTGACTCAAGGTGTTCACGGAAAAACAAATATCTAGTCTGGTGTTCATCAGGTACATCAACAATCCAATGATCTGTCTATACAACGTGGCATCAATCAATTCTGAAGAAGTGTCGACCAGTAGCTTCGACTTCGTTTCCATGGGTGTATTCATGGACTTGCACTCCAACATGTCGAACCTCTTCATGATTTCGAATGCATACTTCCCTTGGTTAAGGAAGATTCTCTCTGGACTCTGCCATACCTCAAGACCTAAGAAATAATGCATTAGGCCAAGGTCTTTCATCTCAAATTCTGAAACGAGCTTCTTCTTTCATTCGGTGATGAGATTTTCTTCTCTAGTTAAGAATAAGCTATCCACATACAACAACAATATCACCGACCCATCATTCATAACCTTGAAGTAGAGGTTTTTAATCTTGGTAAAGCCCAAGCTCGTCAGGAAACTGTCAATTTTGCCATATCAAGCTCTAGGAGCTTGCTTCAAAAGGTACAGATCCTTCTTCAACATGAGTCTTTCTATCTTCAATCTTCAAATCAATTTTTCTTATTACATTGTACCAATCTGGTACACTTGCTCAGCTGCAACTCAATCTACACAATCATGTGCTAGCTCTATGTGCTTTCTGCAAGGCACTATCTGTCTCACTGATTGAGAGTATGTCCTCTACTCTCTCTTCAACTGTTCCTTCTGGAATATGGGACTCTGCACCTGCAACTACTCTGAGGCTGAGAATGACTTCTTCATTCTCACTGTGGTTGCTAACATCTGAGAGTAACTCCTCTTATTTTATCACGGCAACAGTTTCATCTGAAACTGAGAGTGGCTCAATAACTGATACTGAGAATAACTCTTCTTATTTCATGGGGGTAATGTTATCATAGTCATGTCTCCATGACCCAACTGATGTATTGCACCAACTGCCGCTCAATTTTAAATATGGGGATTGCTCCCCCTGCATCTCATACTATATATGAATCATGGTTGTTTTGGTTGTCTTCATAAGTACTGGAACTGTTTCTTCAATAAGTGTCTCATCATAGTCTTCTCCATTTTTGCTGGGAGAATCCTATGGACATACATCAAGCTTTGTACATATGCAACACGTTTGATCTGTATAGATCAATATTTGAAGTCAATACTGACTTCTCTTCTCACAGAAGAATTCATATCCTAGTCTTTCTGATTGGCTTCCTTCTTTGTCACTGAAACAAGTGAATCATCCTGAGGATTTCATATCTCCTAGGAGTCTCTGAAGTTATGATCTAGTCTTCTCACGACATTTGTCTTCCAGTCCTGGAAGTTGTCTCTTCATCTGATCCTTTCTGAGATCAGGCTTACTTTCGATTTATTCTGAGTCTACAAGGACTTCATCATCTCTTACAAGGTATACTTGATGTTGCATACCAAGTCTAAATATGGAAGATAGAGTCAGAATTAAAACGAGATCTTCTTCCCATTCTAATGTTCGGTCATTTTTGGAGCCTTCTACTCCTTTCAGTCAATCTTCATATGAGATATTTTGAATCTCAAGAGATAGCTTCTTCTTCATCTTCTTTAGTGCATGAGTGTATATGGTCATGTACATAGTCTGCTTCATGTCTCATACAATATGTTTCCTTTTGCAACCTTCACTATAGCTTTCTCAGGGTTATCACCTCTGACCTGAAACAAGGTCAAAAAAACAACAAGCAAGAATAATATCCTTTTGATAATAATAGATAAAGCAATAGCATGAATAATCATCACAATAGCTCCTTTATAGCTATCACTCGTGGCTTGTATGAAGTAACGATCAAAAGTAATAAATACACTACGAAATGAGGTCAACACTCTTATAGTGTTGTGATCGAACATTCCTCCATGGAAACGTGGAACTAACACACAAGGTTTCTCCTAGAGGAGGTGTTAGTTGTATCAGGAAAATGATTACATTAAGTATTTACCTCTATATGCTCACATGCTATCAAGTATAATACTTTTCAAAGACTGTTATCTCAACTATAGTGGTTTCTTGTAAACGGGTAGTCATTAACTTTTCATGTGTACCTTTGAATCTTATCAACTTGATTGATCAAACCTGGAGCCTTGTCCTCAAGAATGAGTGTGCTTTCTTTTCTTCCAAGTCTCCTTCACTCAAGGTGATGAGTGCTTTCTTGAACCTGTCTTTTGTACTAAGATAATATGCTATCTTGACAGAAGGTTGGGTTAGAGGATAAAATCTATGATCTCAACTTTTAATCCATCTAACACTTTGACTCAAATTTTGATCAAAGGTTAGAATGATGGTCATAGCTACAACTTGCAACACTGATCAAAATAATTTCATAACAAATAGATGCATATCATAATAATCACACCTAGGTTG
>ML794575.1:44527-98145 GCA_009831015.1 Picea engelmannii
CTTGTTAGGGCACCCTGTCAATTCCCCCAAGCATGGTCAAGCGGGAAAATGTAAGATCCAAGCAATTGTTAGAGATAAAAGGAATCAAATGCATATATTTAAAGGTTTTAATGATCAAAGGTGATGCATACCATGATACCTGGACCAATTACCTCATGGAGTAAGAACCTCTTCTGATACAATACCAAGCTGATGGTGATGGATGCTACTGTTGCTGACAAGACAAAGCTGATGGAAGAAGAAAAGGATGGTCTCTACAGGGATATGATCAAGTCAATCCTTCTCTTTGTACTCCATGTCTAGGACCTACAGGCCTCGAGACATGATCTCCTAGTTATCCCTAAAAAGCGGGGATAACAAGATGTTTCCAGGTGAAGACCAATCTAAGTCATGGGGATGTTTGGGCAAATGGGTGCAGTGATGATAGGGAAATGTAGGGCTTACCTGTGGGTGCCTTTGAAGAGGGTGAGTTGCACCTTGTCATGGATGAAAATGTTTCCAAGCCCATTCAAAGCCTTTTTACCTTTCTATCTTATTGCTTTTTCTTTCAAGAGAATAGTTGGGGGACATTGTCCTGGTGTGGTGACCAATGGTGACAGAGTTACCCACAAGCATTTCACAGAGATGAGAAGGATGGCTCATGATGAGACCCCCTTTCTCTTAGTTATGCCACCAAGAGACACTACCCTGGCGGGGTAACCAGATGAATAGTAGTGTCATACCGCTACATGCCCATGGACCTAATAAGATGGCTCGTGATGAGACCCCCTATCCACCAACTAGGTCTTCAGTTTTATTTATTTTATGGGTCCCTCATTTTTCTTAATGAGAAGCCTTTTACTGCTTTCTCGGGGCTCCCTGGGCGAAGGATATGAAGGTTTTGTTCTTTGAATTTTATCTTTTTCCAACTACTTTTACCCTCTGGGATTTTAGCCCCTTGTTCCCACAAGGCAAGGTGCAACCCTTAACTAGCTTGGCAAACCCAATGCCCGAACTAATGCAGGGGATAAATGAGAGGGAAGATGATGCAAAGTGATAAGTATGGTGGGAATGGATGATGACCTTTCATGAACCCACCCAGTGGCAACTCACTCCTAAGGGAACCAACTTGCTAGGGCGTTCTGTCACCCCCCCAGGTATGGATAAGTAAAAGGGCATAAATTCCAAGAACACATCATGGAGAAAAAGATAATTAAATGCACATATTCAAATGTTTTGAGAATCAAAGTGACACATTCCATGATACCCAGACTCATTACCTCATGGAGCAAGACCCACTGTTGCTTCAGGACTAGGCTGATGGGATGGATGTTTCTACTGCTGACAGGATGGAGGCATTGAAGAAGAAAGATGGGCCCTCCAAGGTGAGGCTCAAGTCAATATGGCTCTTGATACTCCATGTCTAGGACCTGTGAGCCTCGAGACATAATATCCTTAGTTATCCCTAGGCCAAGGGATAACAGGTCCCTAATAATTCATCTTTCACATTGAACATGAGCATATCATGAATGAAGTCAATCTAATTTGCAACAATAATGTGTTGTGACTCTCACTAGGCCATCATGGAACTCCAAGTTAAGTACATGAACCTTGTCACCTTCCAAATTGAAACTTTCCACTCTTTTATGTGGTTGGTACTAGGATTCCAACAAGCTGAAATCTTAACTCCATGAAAACAAAGATTTGCTTAGGGTGCAAATTTCGACGTTAATAACCAAGGAAGATCCCAACCCCTTAAACTACAAAAAAAACTCTAGCAAACAAATTTAGCAACATAATCCCAAGGAATTAAAATGTGCAAATTTCGATGTTAACAACCAAGAAGAAAGATCCCAACCCCTTCTCCTACACAAAAAACTATAGCGAACCAATTTAGCATCATACTCCCAAGGAATTCATACAACACGACCCTAGGAATTGAAGAAATAAGTGGCGAGGATGTTCACCCTAGATACACCACCAACTCAATCATGGCCTCCATGGTTTCCTCCTCTACTCTATGTAAGCCTTAGCTACCCTCTCCTCCATGAACCCCACCTATTTCACCTCCCATCTCCCACCTCTAAACAATGGTAAGCATGTAGTAGTGGTCTCCTTCCTAGGATTCTTGCATGGGATCTTGTCCTCCATCAAATCTAAGCTCTCCAAACCTACAACCCCTTTAACTCCACTGAAATTAGCACCTCTTCCCACTGTTCCACCACCTAGTAAGGGTTTTGCCTCCCAACCACTGAAGTCTACTCCAATATTTCCCATAGGTACCTCTGTTTGGCCTATGCTTTTTCCATTCATTATCGTAACAAATCCTTAGTCTGAGTCCCCCCCCCCATGATGAATGTTTTAGCAGTATCTCGATCTAACCTAGTAATAGATTCAAGAACTTGATTTAAAGAGGTGCTACTCAAAGGTAGCACTACAAGGGTTTTAGAGGCTAATTTGCAATTCCCTCAATTTCGAATGGTGAACAAAGTTCCAACTCCATCCACTACTATGGTAAAAGATGTAGTGGACCAATCACACTAATTCAAGGATTCTTCATAGTCAAGATGACCCTATTAGAACACCTTTAGACCTTGAATTTGGGGCAAAGAAGGGTTATGCATAAAGTTGTGGACTCCAACTTTTAACCCAATGACAAACTCTCTCTCTTCCACTCCAGTCTAGGTAAGAATGCCCAACCTTCCCTTGCAATATAACTACCAACACTCTCATTTTGGTGGATATAGACTTCAACAAGGGATTCCTGATGGAGATTGAGTTGGTAGGTAATGACTAAACTTGGACAAAATATCTTGATTTGAGTACACTGCTTTCCATTATAGGACTTGTTTCAAAATAGGACACATTACAACCCACTTTTTCAAGAATCCAAAGGCATGCCACCCTAAAACATCTTGAAGGAAACCCACATGGTGGGATGGGGTAGTGAACGGACAACATCTAATAAATAAGGATCCCAAAGAGACTAGACCATGCAAGGCATCAAAATAATGGACCTTATCCAAAGATACTAGACCATGCAAGCCATCAAAATAATGGGACTTAGTCTTAGGAAACATGGTATTTGCACAACCAGGAGAAAAGGCAATGAGGACACCTCCTCCACATGAGGGCCTACTGAATTAGTCTCAAATATTGGATCCAGTACAAACAATCTCACCCAAGGAAGCAACAACACCTCGACCCCACTACAAACTCGTTGAGGAGACGCAAATACAATGAAGAAGCCACATGCAACAAAGGATTCAAATCAGACTCCTCCCAACCCCCCCTTGAAGATCATGTTACCTCATCCCCCCACAAAAAAGGTACAAGAGAGTTGGGTTGATGTGATATAAGAAGAGGAAGAGACCTTGGGAGGTCTAGACATCACCCTCTCAAGACAGGAAGAGAACAATGCATTAGAACTTGAATACAACAAGTTGCAAGAACTAGCCACACCATTTCAAGATCGATAGGAGGAATTCTTGACAATTTCCAAAATGAAAAGGAGAAAATTTCCCTAATGGATATCGAACTACATGATGAATGTCACCCCTTGACATGTAGGGGTGACTAGAGGATCATTTTTCACCTGTGATTCTTATCACAGTTAGCAGTTCCACAAATGAGATCTATGGTTTTCCATGAATATTTTACCATTGATGCTATTTACATTTTCTCAACTCACTCACATTTGATGACTATGTTTATGTGGATTGATATACATGTTGTACACTATCATATTTCGTTGCTCATATAGGGTGTTGATGTCTCATGTACTTGTCATAAAAGTGGTGATCATTGGTTAAGTCCGATGATGAATCATAATGCATTAAATTTATTCTATTCGCCTTGTTTTTCCATGGTGGATCATAATTATTTGTTAGATAAGTGTTTTCACCCTTGGGTTGAGTTGTACTACTAGCCTCTAGGGGCTTTAAAAGGTGTCGCATGTCCATATCCCAATTCATACTTAACACTTTCCATCTTTCTCGATTTTTGTCCTCTCGCTCATGGTTGGTTGTCATATGTCATAAAGGTTAGTGTTTCATAGTCCCATGAGAAAAGCCTCATCTTAAAAGAGCTAGAAGCTCGATGTTGATGTAGCCAAATAAAAAATCAAAAGCCAAAACAAATCTTGAGCAATGCCCCCTCACTATGAGGCCATTATTGCAAGTCTTATGCTTAACAATGTATATCTAAAGAAAAAGGACTAAGAAATAAAGAAAAGGGAAAATAAGGGGTAGTAAGAAACAGTGTTGAGGAAAGGGTAACTCAATGAAAAAGTGCTCCCTCATGTTTAAAAGGTGCTCATTTGGATGAATATCTTTAACAAATCTTACCTGGCTATGCAATTCAATTCATGAAGCTACCCACCAAGCCATACCATCTATCACTACACATGCTCCTTGCTTGGTTTCCTAGGAACTACTTCTCATGTTAATGGTTGGCACATGTAATAGGGGTTGATGATGTCCCCATCATATCCTAACTTGGAAAATGGTATAAATTCTATGATTTATTGTGAAGTTAGAAGATGATACCTAATGTTTCTCTACCTAATGGCAATTTCATTTTGACATGACTCACTTTTTATGTTGCATTTGTTAAGGTTTAAGCTATTACTAGAGTTCTTTGCATTTCAATAGACAACAATAGCATAATATAGGATCATTGAGAAATACACAATCAAAAGAGACACATCATTTATCCTGGGAAACCCTCAAGGGGAAGAAAACCCAGCAAAAACTTCCTTATTATAGATAGCCAATACAATGCCAAGAGATAACTCAAACAAATACAAAAATTCATCTCCCAATAATGCCTCTCTCTCTCTCTCTCTTCTCCAACTGCAGCTCCGAAACTTGTCTCTCAATGAACAAGTGAGTGTGTGTCTAAGCAAGGCGCTAGCCTCCTTATTTATACAATTCTGGCATGCGTGGAAGTGTCTCTTCGCTGGAAGGGCCGACTTCTCAATCTAGGTGGTTATAACCACCTTTAATATATTTTGGGGCCTCTTTAATATATTCTGCGGCCGACTTCTTATTCTTCCTATTACAATTATATTTTGACCAATCCGCAAAATGGGATTTGGTGCTTTACAATATCTGACATGATCAATCCACGATGGGGATTGATCTAATGAATAATTCCACAATAATAATTAGAATACACTTTGCAGTTACATTATTTCAACACTCCCCCTTAACAAGAAGGGTATTCTTCAAGAACATCAGGCGAGAGAGAGGACAACATCATCAATAACATCAGGTGGGTGAGAGGACAACATCATCAATATCATCCTAGAACACCGACTGGCATATCTATAAATCATCGAAAGTTTTTCTCATCGACAACATCGTCATTCTCAAAGGAATGAAATCATCTGCTTCAATATGGATTAGTATAAAACTTATACATCATCATCACAGCACGAGGCTGGTCACATCATCACATCACGAGGTTGGCTCATCATCACAATACTGGTCTGGCTTTACGTCACATCTATCAAGCTGGAAGCACAGTGCTCGTCTTGCTTTTCATCACAACAATCAAGCTGGAAGCACAATACTGGACTGGCTTTACGTCACAGCTATCAAGATGGAAGCATATACTTGTCTTGATTTTCTTCACAACAATAAAGCTGGAAGCACAATACTCGTCTTGCTTTTCGTCATAACTATGAAGCTGGAAGCACAATACTCATCTTGCTTTTAGACACAGCTATAAAGCTGGAAGCACAATACTTGTCTTTCTTTTCATCACAACTATAAAGATGGAAGCAAGGTACTAGACTGACTTTACGTCACAACAATTAAGCTAGAAGCACAGTGCTAGACATATCTCAACACAACAACTAGACAGGCTTTATGTCACAATGGTTAAGCTGGAAGCATAGTACTAGGCACATCTCAACATAACAACTAGACTGGGTTTACGTCACAACGGTTAAGCTGGAATCACAGTACTAGATATATCTCATCACAACACTATTCCCCCTTTCGAGGAAGTTCCTTTCGGACTATACCAAGATTATCTCGAAAGTGCTCAAACTTTACAAAATATAGAGGCTTGGTCAACACATCGACAACCTCTTCATCTGTGCTAATGTACTAGAGATTTATGGATCCTCTTTGCACCATGTCACGGATGTAATGATATCAGATATCTATGTTCTTCGACTTGTCATGGAATACATGATTCTCTGTCATCTTTATGCAGCTCTGGTTGTCACATAGGATCGTGGTTGCTTCCATCTCTAGGTCAAATAGATGAGTCAATAACTTACGAATCCATATAGCTTCGCAGCTGGCCAAACATGCAATAATGTATTCTGCTTTCGTTGTACTGAGAGCAATGTTGGATTGCTTCCTACTCTGCCATGAGATCATGGTTGATCCCAAACTGAAACAACATCCTGAAGTGCTCTTCCTATCAGAGACACTTCCAACCCAATATGAATCAGTGTACCCACTCAATGTGAAATCATGATCTCCATCATAACTGAGACCACAATCTAATGTACCCTTAAGGTACCTCATCACATGTTTTGTAGCAACTAGGTGAACATGTCTGGGTTCTACCAGAAACTGACTCAATGTGTTCATGAAAAAACAAATATCTAGTCTGTTGTTTGTCAGGTACATCAACAATCCAATGATCTGTCTATACAACATGGCATCAATCAATTCTGACGAAGTGTCGACCAATAGCTTCAGCTTTGTTTCCATGGGCGTATTCATGGACTTTCACTCTAACATGTCGAATCTCTTTAGGATTTCGACTGCATACTTCCCTTGGTTAAGGAAGATCCTCTCTGGACTCTGCCATACCTCAAGAGCTAAGAAATAATGCATTAGGGAAAGGTATTTCATCTCAAATTCTGAGGTGAGCCTCTTCTTACATTCGGTGATGAGATTTTCTTCTCCAATTAAGGATAAGTCATCCACATACAAAAACAATATCACTGGCTCATCGTTCATAAGCTTGAAGTAGAGGTTAGAATCTGCTTTATTATTGGTAAATCCCAAGCTCGTCAGGAAACTGTCTATCCTGCCATACCAAGCTCTAGGAGCTTGCTTCAATCCATACAAAGCCTTCTTCAACTTGCAGACATGAGACTTCCTGTCTTCAACTTCAAATCCTTGAGGTTGCTCTATATACAGTTCTTCTTCGATGACAACATTTAGGAAAGTTGTCTTTACATCCATCTAGTGTAACTTCCACTTCATCTTAGCTGCAAGTGCTATGATGGTTCTGATCGAAGTATATCTAGCTACAGGAGTGAATGTCTCTTCATAGTCAATGCCTTCCTTTTGAGAAAATCCATGAGTGACAAATATTTCTTTATACTTCTCAATACTTCCATCAACAACATGTTTTATTTTGAAGAGCCCTTTGGAAGATACCACATCCTTGCTCTTCGGTCTAGGAACTATTTCCCATACATCATTCTTTATTATGGATTGATATTCTTCTGTCATAGCATCTGCCCATTCTTTCTTCTGAATGGCTTCTTCAAAGAAAGTGGGCTCTTTCTCTAGGAGATCACACATCAAATTCATATAATTGGAGAATGGCTTAGGTCTCTTCAGTTGTCTCGTGGTTCCTTCAGGAACACCATATTTCTCTCCATATTGAATAATCTCTCCTGCCCAAGCAAGCTTTCTTTTATGGGAGATAGTCATCTGAGGAGGTTCTTGAAATTATACTATGTCATGATCTTCTATAATTTCCTCATTAGGGGAAGTTACGCCTTCCCTCACTGGTTCTACAACTCTGGGAACCTCCCTCACTGATTCTACAACTTTGGGGATTAGAGGTTCCTCTTCATATACTTCTTCAAGATGGCATATTCTCGATTTCTTGAGCGCTTCATCTTCATCAAAGGTCACATCCCTGTTGATATCGATGTGATGGTGACCTGGTATATAAATCCTGAAGGCCTTGGAGACCTCACAGTATCCCACAAATATTCCCATCTTTCCTGAAGGGTCCAACTTGTTTCTTTTCTCTTTCAGAATATGTATAAATACTGGGCAGCCAAATATTTTGAGATGGCTTACCTCTGGCTTCTTTCCAGTGAATATCTCTTCCAGGGTATTGAACCCAAGTGCACTATGGGACAATCAGTTTTGCACATATACGACTATCATTTTTGCTTCTTCCCATAAGAACATAGGAAGATCTTGATCATGGATCATGGTCTTTACTGCTTCCATTATCGTTCTGTTCTTTCTTTCAACTACACAGTTTTGTTGAGGATTATAGGGAGTGGTGAGCTCCCTCTTAATCCCAACATCTATGAAGAAGTTCACAAACTCTTTTGAGGTGTATTCTCCTCCATTATCTGACCAGAGATTTTGATATTTCTTTCAGAAAGTTTCTCTATCAAGGCTTTGAATTCCTTGAATTTGCTGAACACTTCATCTTTAGATTTCAAAAAATACACCCAGGTCTTATGAGAATAATCATCAATAAATAATACATAGTATACATACCCACTAATGGAGGATGATGGCATTGAGCCACACACATCTGAATGAATGAGCTCTAGGAATCCTTATGCTTTGTTGTCTCTCTTCGGAAAAGGGTTCTTGATGTTTTCCCTTGTGCACATCCATTGCACACGCCTTCATGGTCAACCTTGAGTTCTGGTAGACCTGTGACTGCTTTGCATACGTATGGTAGCACCTTGTAGTTGATGTGGGATAATATTCTATGCTAAAGTTCACATGGATTCTCAATAGCATGGGTCATGGCAGCTTCTGAGTGACCCTTTAGCTTGTACAAACCACCTTCTTCTTTTCCAATGATGATTGCTTCTTTTATGGTTTCTCCTTTAGCCCACATAAGAACTTCTCCATCTATAAAGGAAACTCTTAATCCTTTTTTTCTAAAGCTGAAATGGAGAGTAGGTTCTTTGTCAAACCTGGTACATAGAGTATGTCCTTCATATTCATTGAATTCCCTGAATTAAGCTTGTAGTTTGATTCTCCCACTCCCTTGATGGGATATTGGTAATCATCTCCAAGTGTCACTTTATGAGAAAACTTATTTTCTGAAATGCAAGAGAGAATATCTCTTTGACCTATCATGTGCTTGGAGGCACCACTATCAATGAGCCAAGTGTCTTCTCCAGGTGCTTCCGATCCTGAGAGGGCCAAGATTAAGACATAATCTTTAATTTGTTCTCTTAACATATTTGCGGGTGGCTCTTCATATTCAACTGCATGGGCATGATGCCTCTTGTTTTTCCTTTTGTATTCTTCTCATCTTGCTGGAAAATATATCACAATATGTCCCATATTGTCACAATGGTAGCATTGGACATATGAGTAATCTCTTTCCTTTCGTTGTCCTTTCTTCTGGAATCTCTTTGGTTGAGATTTTTTTTTGGGGTGAGACTCTTTATGAGTTTCTTTCTGGAAGTAGTAATTCTTCCTTCCTCCTTTGGTGTGATTATCTAGGGCTTGATCATCATCTCTTGCTAGTAGCACTTCTCGGTTAGCTACTCTTGTTTCTTCTTGAATGCATTCTTCCCATAGACCGTCAAATTTTAGTTTCTTTATTTCTGGCACATATCGTTTGGATGAATTTATCCCAAGGTCTTGTGAGACCATTAAGGGACGTCATTATAAGTTCGTCTTCATCTATAGCATCTCCGATTGCTTCTAGTTGTTCTTTGAATTGGGATATTCTAGAGGAATATTCTTGGATTGATTCTCCTTTCTGCATCCTTGTATTCTTGAGTTGAGTTCTTAGATTCATCTTCCAGTTTATGTTATTTCCTTCATATAGTCTGCTTAGGGCATCAAACATTTATTTCAGAGTCTTATTTGATGACACATAAGGGATCAAGTGATCTTTGATTGAATCTACAATGATTCTTTTGGCCCTTATTGTTTCCTTTTGATGCTTTGCTTTGTTTGCAGCATCGTCGGGTTCCGACACTTCTTCTTTGACGAATCTTGCTAGGTCATTCTCTTCAATAATGAGTCCAATCCTATACTTCTAGGCACATAAGTTTTCCACACCTTCCATCTTGTCAACAAGCTTAGTGCTTGGAGACATCTTTTACCTGGAGCTAAGAAAATGACCAAAAAATAAAAATGATCAAAATCAAGTTCTGAACTTACCAGGAGGTGCGCTTGGTTGAGGCGAGTAGCCTGGTGTGTTTGAATCTGAGAAAATCCAACTTTTACCCCTCCAAACTTGATCTGTGGATTTCTAGACTGGTGCTTATGGTTTTCTGGTACCTCTGGTACTCTAGTACTTCTGGTATTTTTAGTACTCTAGTTTTCTGGTACTTCTGGTACTTTATGAAACTAGGGTTTCACTTTCTGGGAGATCTAGCCACTGAAAAGTTGCGCTGAGGATGTCAAAGTGATCCTTGAGGAAGGGCACACTTTTCTAGATGGTTTTAGGGATGAAATACTTCATCAACAAAAATCACTAATTTGCATGTACGACAATAGTGACGTTTTTCACTTTCTCTTGTGAAAGATGCTCTCTTCAACTTAGCTCTAAAACCATGTTAAGGTTTAAGCTATTATTAGAGTTCTTTGCATTTCAATAGACAAAAATAGCATAATATAGGATCACTGATAAATACACAATCACAAGAGACACATCATTTATCCTAGGAAACCCTCAAGGGGAATAAAACCCAACAAAAACTTCCTTATTATAGATAGCCAATATAATGCCAAGAGATAACTGAAACAAATATAGAAAGTCCTCTCCAAAGAATGCACCTCTCTCTCTCTCTCTTCTCTAACTGCAACTTCGAAACTTGTCTCTCAATGAACAAGTGAGTGTTTGTCTAAGTGAGGCGCTATCCTCCTTATTTATACAATTCTGGCACGTGTGGAAGTGTCTCTTCATTGGCAAGGCCGACTTCTCAATCTAGGTGGTTATAACCACCTTTAATATATTATGGGGTCTCTTTAATATATTCTGGGGCTGACTTCTTATTCTGCCTATTACAATTATATTTTGACCAATCTGCAAAAGGGTATTTGGTCCTTTAGAATAGCCGACATGATCCATCCACAATGGGGATTGATCTAATGAATAATTCCACAATAATAATTAGAATGCACTTTGTAGTTACATTATTTCAACAACATTGGTATTTGTGTACATGGCTTGATATTCGTGACACATGCCTTGAGATTTGTGACTACCTTGGGTCCCTTGAGCCTTGATTCATATGTTGTACACTACATGGATCATTGTGCTTTCTTGGGAGATGATGACAGGGTTGTTGTTGTTGATTTTTCAATAAGAAAGTTTTAAGCATGAAGTTCATTCCTTTTTATCATTTAACTTAAACCATAAACAATTATGTTGCAACAACCAAGATCAGAAGAAGAAACACCATGCACAAGAACACAAGAAGTATCCTGGGAAACCCTTCTCAGCAAGGGAATAAAACCCAACCAAATCCTTTGTTATATTCTTCAAGAGAAAGAAATTCATCACAAAGAAAACCTATCACACAAGAGGGTGCTTGCAAACCCTAGAAGACTAGCACCCAAGAGAGGTGCGCACTTTTCCCAAGAAGATGTACTTGCTGAAATTTCCAACTCACACAAAAGATATGATTCCTCAATGGGGAATCTACCTTTACTTATATTAGACTTGACTTGTCAACATAAGTGTCTATTGGCAAAACATGGCCGACCTGTCTAACTCAAAATATAATTAATAATAACCAAATTAATTATCTTTTACATTAATTATCAATTACATTAAGGTGGGGCCGACCTATACCCTTTACATTACAATTAGGGTTACAGGCAGGTCTGACTCTTGAAAAATATAGCAAGGGATCTCATAAACCCACTAGGGCTCAACCACTAGGGGCACATCTATAGGGATGCCCATATCTCTATCTTACTACATTACAGAGGAGAACCACTCTCACTAGTGCTCAGCCACTAGGATCACGTTCACTTGTGCTCGTCCACATGCACGTCCACTCAACAGATCTTCTTTCCCACTGCATTACATAGGAGAGTCATCTGGAGTTCATCATCTCAACTCTCTGCTCAGAGGAGGCTAATACATCATGTTCATCTCTGTCTCATGATGATGCACTCAACTCTATGAGAATTCACATGTTCACCTTGTGCTCAACCACAGACACGTCCAACTCTGCAGATCTCCTTTCTCACTGCATTACATAGGAGAATCATCTGGAGTTCTTCTCAACTGTCTATAAGGAGGAGGCCATCTCTACATTCCATCTCTATCTCAGATTGGAACCACACACCCCTCTCAGGGGATCTCTCTCAGGTTTGTGTCTTGGAGAATGTCTCACGCAACTGTAATCATCAACAGTAGCATACTTTGTTGGAGTCATTCCCACCTTTGGAGGAGGTTGTTGGGCATTTCTAGGAGATCGTTCTACCTTTTGAGAGGATCGTTACACTTTGGAGACCTTTTTACACCTTAGTATGTAATTTTTGAGTGATTCGTCCACTCCTAGGGCCCACATGTGGGAATTATACCATGTGTTACCTCCCATTTGCACCAGGAAAGAGTCAAGATGATCCACAAAGTTGAACAAGGCACTTGCTAAAATTCAGAGTTCAGAAGTCTTGTCGGGCACCATTGCCTCTTCCATTTTTCTTCTTCTTCTTCTTCTTCTATGCATGTTCCATACCCCCCCCCCCCCCTTGGGGGAATTGTATAAAATGAGCTAACATGAGGTCTCTAGTATGTAAAAGACTTGGCTCACCTAAGACATGGTTATTAGTGCATACTCTAAAGTGTTTTTTTCACTTAGTTCATTATACCTTGCTTCGACAACATATAATGTTCCAAGTTTTTTCAGTGATACCTCCAAATCTGGAGTGTATCCTAATGGTTGTTCCTTAGTGTTTTTGTCTAAGTCTAGTGTCAGATGTATATTACCATGCTATTCATTTGTCTTGATTCTCATGGGCATGCATTAGGTCCTTCTATGAGTTTTTAAACGTAAAATGTCTAGTCAAAATGACATTTTACCTTGTAATTTTATGTAATTTATTAGTAAGTTGTACTAGGAGGTGTTAATCACCTAGGGGAGTATTATTTTATTACTTAGAATACCCACTTTACCATAGAAATCCCTTTTCGAGCAAAAATAACTGATTTTTATCCATAAAAATCAATTATTTCCTCAAAAGGTGATTTAATCTCTTCCTATTTTGGGGGGAACATGGCAGGTACATGTTTTTAGTTTGTCTCCAGTTCATCTCCCTCACTGATGGTTAGTTGATTAGTTGTGGCGAGTTATAAGAGAGTTGAAAACAATCCCAAGGACAATTGTGTCCTTCTCTCAAGTGGCGACGTCCTCTCTCTCCTTTGCTTGAATGGTGGCGCACCTTCCCTCTATTTGTTGGAGAGGTGGTGCACTCTCCCTTCCACTTGTCACTCGACCTCTCTTGGAAACGTTGCCCTATACCTTGGAAAATGCACCCTCTTTGACTATTTAAACAAATCGACCCTCTCTCTTTTGGTAAATGGGAGTTTGGCTTGCTTGATATTGTACTACTATCGTAATTTCATTTTTGTAATAATAGAAAGACTTTGGAGGTCACCTCGGTGTTGTGCATATTAGTTGTGGAAGATAATTGTCTAATTATTCATACAGGAGGTAATCGTAGGCTAATTTTTTCATTAAAGTTTTGTTATTTGGCCTTTGAAGGGGTGTTACCACCCAATAGCATAGGATCTTACTAGCACTGATTAACTAGTAAAATTCTATTGTTTTCTTACATTAGAGATTTTAGATTTGCATGTTCTTTCGATTGTGTTATCGCACAAATTGTAGGTTCGGTAAAGCCTGACCCAATCCACAAGATGGCGAGAACTATGAGAGAGTCTAGCCACTGTCACCTTAGATAAACCCTCCCCTCACTTTAGTGAAGGGGAAATCCTACACAAGGGGGGCATCACAGTTGACCCTAGGGGGATTGAGATGGAAAGTGAGGTGATGAAGGATGAATCTCCTATAGGTCAAGTTTTGGAGAGATGGAAGGCTTGGGATGAAGTCTTGTCAATGAGGGAAGGTTGCCAAGAAGTAGTGTACCTGCAGAAGATTGTTGTACCTACCCGAGACACAAGAAAAGATGAGTATACAAGCCCAATATTCCAATGGAAAGGCAAGTGAAGATTTCTCTCCTATATATCAGAAGTAAAATATGATATAAATCAGCAAATAAATGATAATCAAAATGATTAAATAAGTCACTAAAAGTCTAGTTAAAGATACAAGAGATGAGCTAGCAATGACTAGTATAACTCAAGTGAAATAAGACAAGACTTTAGCAACAATGTAAGGTTGTTAAATGATGTTATTGTATATATATTATGACAGAATTACGGCTGTATCATACATATGCTACAGCAGCAATATCTACCCCTAAAAATCAGCAAACAACTTGTCCAATAATTAGCCAATATCAAGTAGTTTAACAATGACAACTTGAAGGCAAACTTTAGTGGTAGATTAGTGAGTAAAAAAAGTGTTAAAGAGTAATTTGCTGCAACCCTAATGGTTGTATCTTAAATTTATAACAGCAGCAAGAAATCCTTGGGCAATCAAGATGCCGTAGTGGCCTTAGCAAGCCTAAAGCACATAGAAATGATTCCAACTAAGACAATTTCAATATCTCGTAATTTCACATACACTAATGCAATGGTTTTTATTTCTCCAATGCAAGAGATTAGTGCATAAAGGTATTGGGTTATGGAGTATTTTAATGAATGAGATATTTATGCTACTTCCTTAGGGGTGTAATCCCTTTTACTCCCAAGGGCAAGCAAGACTAGCAAGGAGAAAACTAGGAGGGTGTAAGCCCTTTTACTTCTCCTAGTAACCCTTTGTACAATAGATTATTCTAGACAATTATGATAGTATTAGTGGGGTTGTATTCCCTTATACTCCCCAAGATCTTATCAAATTAACCTTGCAACTAAGAAAGAAGCAATAACAAAGCAAAGATTCCTTACCTAGTCCAAGCATCAAAAGGACAAACTCCTTTTAACCAAGAAAATTCCATCACAATGCAAGAATTAGCCTCCAAGAGAGATATCATGTCACTTCTTCATCCAATAGAAAAGACAAACCATCACAAGAGAGTGTAGAAGAGAGAGATATGTAAATTTTCTCAAGAGGGGCGGGGCACAAATTTCAGCCAGGGAGTCTTTCTCCCAAGTGAGAGTTATGTCAAAATGAAATGGAAATGATCTTTATTTATACAAATATCCTAAAAAGTGTTTGTCCACATAAATTAGAGTAAACCACAAATTAAGGAGGCCAACCTCCTTTACTTTGCCCCTTTACAACACAAAATTTAATTTGCACACAAAGTAAACCCTAAAACTTGCATGACATCACCCCTTTAGGGCAACGTTTTGGCACTTGGAGCAAGTCATTGAGCTTGGAGATGAAACATTGGGCCTCCAAAGGCCTCCTTATCATGCGTTAGGGTATTCTCAATCAAGCTAAGGCTTCTCCTCTTCAAAAAAGTGCCAAGTTTCGATCGTCAACACCACCACCACCAAAACTCTAGCCCCAACAAAACATGAAGCCCTAAGATGTAGCACTATAGCCTCCAAACGGAAATCGTTGGGGTGATGAAGGGATAGCATAGGTCCTCTAAGGTATCTCTCAATACTCCAAAGGCTATCATCATAATCCGATGTACGGGCCATGGTATCCAACCTGTGGACTTCATGCCCCAAGGAAGCCCAAGCTAGGCTTGTTCCTCCAAAACTATCCACCAAGAAAGGTCCTCCAAAGACAATGAATGCGCTCTCCAAGGATCTCAAGTCAAATGCATCATGATGAGTAAATCAAATCAATAAAATAACCACCTAATCATGTGCACCAATGCTACCTTATCAAATTAAACAAGTGCTCAAAGACTCTATGAAATTTGCCAAGTTGAGGTATGGGAGGGTTGACAAGGTGACCTATTGGGTGAATTATTCCTCAAGTCAAGGGATGTTTCCTAGGTGGACCCTCTCTAAGCCATGTAAAGAAAATGGAATGGATGGGGGTAAGAATTTTGGGCATGGGTTTCATGACATACAAGGGTTTGTATTGTGTCATCTATGGGTTCCTTTGTAGAGGGTGTGTTGCACCTTCATTTCCAATGCATCCTTTTTCCAATCCCATTTATTGCCTTTTGTTTTTTAAGATGTTTCCAGGTTGAAGCCAAGGTGGGGCTTCTACCTAAGCGTGAATTTTTTTTCCCACCTTGACTCTACCCTGGTCACATTATGCTTCCCCAAGTTTAACACAATGTGTGGGACTTCTACCTAAGCATGAAAAACATTTCCCACACATGCTCCACCTTGGTTGGCATTTTTATATTGTTATTTTTTCATGGCTCCCATCAGTTTCTTATGAGAGACATTTCATTGTACTTGGGATCCCTGGGCAAGCATCTAGAAGGTTTATGATTGAATTTTATCTTTTTCCAGCTACAAACCTCTGGGCCTTCATCCCCTTCTTCCCATGAGATGAGGTACAATCCATTCTTGGGTCAGTACACCCAAAAATCCCAAAAGATGAGGACATAAAATGGATGAAGAACAAAAAGTGGTAAGTATGGTCGGGAATGGTATGATGACTCATCAATAAGACCTCCTAGTATCATGGCCTCTTCCTAAGGGTGACCACTTACTAGGGCACAATGTCAACCACCAAGGTAAAATAGGGAAAAGAGAATAATTTCTAAGCACGTGTTCTATAATCAAAAGCAACTTCGAATGCAACATACTCAAATGCCTCAAATATTGAAATGACACTCACCATAATACCTAGCTTGTACCTTATGGAGCAAGACCCGATGGACTTCTGGAAGTAAGTTGATGTGGTGGATACCATCGTGATGACTCCAAGAAATGCGGTGGTGAAGTGGGTCTCTGTATGTGCATGTGGATGTTGTCGGCCATCTGTCTCTTGATACTCCATGTCTGCAACCTAAGGGACTTGAGACATCATCTCCTTAGTTATCCCTATAAATTGGGGATAACAAGTTTAATTGACATGCCATTTGAGTCTCTTGTGTAGGGATCACCATCTTTAACAAGATTAGGGGATTAAAAACCCCCGTTTTGCAAGTATTTAGCTGTGCAGGTACCTCATCTTTTGAGAAGCGGTTAGGTCAGCCTTGAGCAACCTTCCACAAGCTCAGAAGATTTAGTGGACATACCCTCAACACAATACCGAAGGACTCCATAGCCCAAGGAATTCCCACTTCTCAAGCTTTATACTCTTCTCTTTCTTCTCTTTTAATTTATTTTGGTTATTTCTTGCATGCAAAGTGTAGATCTATGTTTTAAATCTAAATCGTAATTAGATCCATTCACATGCATGCTTAGATCTACTTTTTACTTTCATTTCTATAATCATTTAAGTATATCTAACCAAAAAGTTGTCTTTTAGTAAATCTTTCAAAGTTAGATTCAAATACTAAAAGATAGATTTAATTACAAAAGCTTTATTTTCATATTTAGGAAAAGTAAAGTGCCCTTTGTTTGTTGTTTGGACAACGAACAAAAAGTCACTAGAATATAAGTTTATAGTTGATTTCTAGTTGATTTCACTAAACTCACATTTACCTTTTTACTTAGAATTTTTTGTGTCATATTAACACTCTTTTGTAGGTTTAAAGTCGTTTGGGCAGGTTTAAAGTCGTATTACCTTAACCTTGCTTTAAAGTCATTTGGGAAATTTTCCAACGAAAACTGCTCGTTGTTTTCTTGCCATTCACGAACAAGTAGAGATAAACTCTGCCTAATTTTCGCGGATCTGGGGCATCGAGGACCTCCTTGGGTGCCTTCTCCTCTTCTTTGCTCTCTTATAGCATTTGTAAGTTTTCTTGGACTCTTAAATCCATAAAATACCAACAAACACTTCTTTTCGAGATTGTAAATCAATGGAGTTAGTGGGATAACCTACCAACCCTCTCATCCTCCCTACCCTGGGGAGATTTCATCTTTTTTTTTTGTTATTTGTCCAAGTTTTCTAATTCTAAGAGTTAACACTAATTAAAATCAACCAAGATAAAATCCAAAAAATTTCCTTTTAGTTTTTCCTTTCAAGGATTATTTAGAAAGCAATATTTTAGATTAGTTTCCTAGTTTTCATTTCGTAGTTCTTTCAATTTTTCTCCCTTTCTGCAAAGAATAACGAACCTTCCCGGTCAAAATATTACTATACTCTCTTCCCGTGAGTTTAACTTGATCTTCACAGATCAGAACAAATTTTGATAGTGCGAAGTAGTTTAACTATATAACATTTCCTTCCGTTGAAGAGTAATGAATCAAAATATTACCCTTAGCAATTAGACAACATTTTCTTTCTTGCTCAACCCTACAATCTAGGCAATCGTGAGTGATTAGTGTTGAAATATTGTAACTTCGAAGAATATTCTACCTGAGAGAGAGTTGAATAATATTATTGTATTATATTTAATTAGGCCCTATTGTGCCTTAGTAAAAGTCGGCGCTATTGTGCCTTGACAATTAATTGCAAATTAAGAGGGTAAAGTGATAGGTCGGCCCAGACCTAATTATAGGCTGGCTAGACCGCTATTTATAAGAGAGGTCAGTGCATCATTTGTACACACTCACCACACTAGCTCCAGAAATATGAAGAAGTGCGCAAGTCTTGGAGAAACTGCTACTGCAACCGGGGGTGACGTCAAGGAGGGTTTTGGTCTATCTCTTGGTATTTCTTGGTTAAGTGGTGTTCTACTCTTCCTAGTGAAGGAGTACAGGAGGATCTCCTGTTCGGTTTTTGGTCTATATATATTGAGGAAGTTTTTGCTGGGTTTTCTCCCCCATGAGAGTTTCCCAGAATAATCTGTGTGTTTCTATTGTTTCTGTGATTGCCTCTCTTTCAGTGATCTTATTTATGCAGCTAATGTGCTAAATGATTATAATAATAGAGAAGAATCATAACTGCTAGTTGTATAAGTAAAACTTCAACATGGTTTTAGAGTAGGCATGAAAGAGACCAACTCACAATCCAGTTTTCGTTATTGAAGTTGTTGCAGAATTAGGGTTTCTGCATAAACCCTAAGTGTGATGGTTTCCTTTTTTGAGGAGGATGTTGGAGAAAGTAACCACACCTAGGAACTCACCCTAGGAGGGCGCATCTAATCCCTGGATCAGAATTACAAAATTTGAAGTTTGAGAAATAAGGGTTTCTTTATAAAACCCTAAGTTGCAATTGCAGTTCCAGTTCCTTCATACAAGTTTCTTCATGCCAGGTGCAACACCAGCTACAGTGTCAACACCAGTTGCAGTACTAGTTGTAGTGAAAGTTTTTGTGAATTGTTGGGACTGATTTTTATTGTCCTAGTGCGCATTACCCTAGAAAATATCCAACTACCTTTAAGTTACAAGTTGAAGCACCTTTGAAGTTTTAAAGGTTTGTTATTGCTTTCCGATGTTGCCGGATGGTGCCACTACCTGCCGATACTGTCAGAGGTATGCACTTACATAAGTTCAAATTGTATCATTATTCTAAAGAGTATTTGCAGGGGAAATGATCTTTTGTCTAAGCAACAATTATAGGAACTATGCACCCCAGGTTTGAGTACCTTGATATGCCTCTACTTGTTATGGAATTATTGTAATCTTATGAATATCTAGGTTGCATTTTGATCTGTTGAAGTTGTCATACTAACCATTGGTCAAAATTAAAGTCAAAGTATTAGATTGATTAAAGTTGAGATTATAAAGTTTATTCCCTAAATCATGTTTCTGTCAAGATAGCATATTATCTTAGTACAAAGGACAAGTTGAAGAAAGTACTTGTCATCTTGAGTAAAGGAGACTCAGAATAAAAGAAACACACTCATTCTTGAGGACAACACTCTAGGTTCCAGGTTCAAGTTTGATAACTCCTAAACACTATAGTTGTGATAACAATCTTTGAAAATCTTTATTATTGAATACCTGGTAGCATGTGAGCACTATTGAGATAAATTCTTACTATAATCATTTACTAGATATAACTAACATCTCCTCTAGGAGAAACTTCTTGTTTTGTTTCCAGGTTACCATGGAGGAATGATTAATCACAACACTAGAAGAGTGTTTCTCTCATCCCTTACTATTGTATTTCTTAATTTTTACCCTTGTTACAAAAAGGTCACGAGTGATAGATCCAAAAGAGCTACTGTGACGACCGTTCTCACTATTGTTGTTATTATTATTATAAAGAGTATTATTCTTGTCTGTTGTTTCTCCCTTGTTGTTCTTGTTCCGGGCATGTCATAGGTGATAACCCTGAGGGAGCTATGGTGACGATTGCATGTGGCAACATATTAGATGAGACAAGGAGACAGATCATGAGGAGAAGAAGGCTCCAAATATGACAAAACAAATCCCTATAGTGCAGTTGATCACTCTTCAAATCATCAGGAAGAGTTAGTAGAGCCAGCAGAGCCTACCTAGAAGCATTGCAGTAACCAGGAAGAGACCAATATGGTCCCATGACACTTTGCAGGATGCAAAGACATATAGCATTAATGAGCCATATCATGAGGAGCATATGGCTCCACCAATGGTGAGGCAGGAGGACCCACCAAGTACCAACTCAGAAGGAGCTAGAGTTCAGAGGGAGTCAGCTCTCATGATCTAGTAAGGAGGAGTAGTCTCCCCAAGACTATTCATAGAGATGTACAAAGCCTGATTTGTGTCCAGAGGATTATCCCAACAAGAGGGAGACTATGATGAGACACTTTCTCCAGTAATCAAAGAAATAGTTCCAGTGTTCATGAAGACAACCAAAACAACCATGATTCCGATACAATATGAGATTTAAAGGGAGAAGTCCTTATATTTGAGATTGAGTTTCCTCCATGAAAGAAGAAAAGATACCTTCAGTTTCAGATGAAGTTGTTTCCACGATAGAATAGAGGATCTACTCTAAGAATTCAACAACTACAGTGAGAATACAACAATCATTCTCAGCTTCAGAAAAAAGCGGGTGTAGGTGCAGAGTCCCAGTTCCAGAAGGAAAAATTGCTGAAAAAGTAGAGGACATACTCAGGCAGTGAGACAAATAGTGCTTTGCAGAAAGCACATCGAACCAACACATGATTATGCAGATTGAGTTGCAGCTGAGCAATTGTACCAACTTGGTATAATGTGATGTGAAAAATTGGTTTTGAGGTACAGGACAAGAAGACTCATGTCTGTAAGTTGAAGAAGGTTGTGTATGGTCTGAAGCAAGCTCCAAGAGCTTGGTATGGCAGTATTGATAGTTTTTTGATGAGATTGGGCTTTACCAAGAGTAAAGTTGATCCCAATCTTTACTTC
Source organism: Picea engelmannii (assembly GCA_009831015.1). Classification (NCBI taxonomy): domain Eukaryota; kingdom Viridiplantae; phylum Streptophyta; class Pinopsida; order Pinales; family Pinaceae; genus Picea; species Picea engelmannii. Next base: position 65,852 of record ML794575.1, read on the forward strand.
AAGATTGAGAATGATGGACCAGTTATATTGCTACTATATGTGGATGACTTATTCTTGACAAATGAAGAAAATCTCATCATAGATTGTAAGAAGAAGCTTCCCGCCGAATTTGAAATGAAGAACCTAGGACCGATGCACTATTTCTTAGGTTTTGAAGTTTGGCAGAGCCCAGAGAAGATCTTCCTTAACCAAGGGAAGTATGCAGTTGAAATATTGAAGAAGTTTGACATGTTGGAATGTAAATCCATGGCCACACCCATGGAGATGAATTTGAAGCTCTTGGTTGATACTTCGTCGGAGTTAGTTGATGCTATTCTATACAGACAAATTATTGGTTTGTTGATGTATCTGATGAATACCAGGCCAGATATATGCTTTTTTGTGAACACCTTGAGTCAGTATCTGGTGGAGCCCAGATGTGTTCACCTTGTAGCTACAAAGCATTGTTGGAGTTACTTCACACACACCTAGGATTTATTTTTCCTAATGTTTTTTTTTTTATTAGTCATAATTAGTCATTATCGAGTCTCCTATATTTTAAGGGAGAATATTCCACCTGGAGAATATTCTCTTCAGTTGACACTTCAGTTTGACTAGTTGAGTTGAGTCTAGATGATGCATTGGTTTTGTCACCCAAGCTTTATACCTGCAACTTGTCCTCAACATCCAAGATATGCAAGCATGTGGAAATTATATATGATGTTAGCATATAAACTAGCATAATCCATTAACATGCATAACAAATACGCCCATGGAAAGTAATACAAATATTTGCAACATATAATTGGACGAGAAAAGAGTATTTCTATTAATGTAATCAATAGAAGTACATAGGTGACAAACTTCTGTAACGACAAATATCGGAACTGAGAAACTAAGTCCCTCCAGCCGGGCCTTCACCACTTCAATCCTCCACAAAGGAAAGCTTTGGTAATGACACATCAAAACCGAGAAACTAAGTCCCTCCAGTCAAACCTTCACCACTTCAATCCTCCACAAGGCAAGCTCACAAGTAGTAGGAGTCAATGAGGTTCTCCATATCAAGATAGGAAGAGCTTGGGGGATAAACACAAGAAGTTCAAACTTTCAAGGACAAATGGGTGAAAACTCAATATGAGGTGAAATTTCTCCAGAGTGTCTTTTCTCTCAATGATGAATGTCTTCAAGGCTTGTATATGGATCAATTTATAGCCTTCGAATGGAATAGAAGGGTTGAGTCAGAGCATTTCTAGTATATGGAAGGTCAAGGATCAAGGATCTCGTGACATGGCATGGAAACCCGACATTTTTTTTAATTTTTGAGCACAAAACCTGATGAACGCAGGTTGTAATGGAGAAACCTGTGTATATGCGAGTTGTCTAACTGTGGCTCGCGTATATCAACAAAAAATTGTATTTTTGACTCTAGAGTGAGCAAAGAGGGGAAATTAAGTCTACATAGGAAAATTAAAGGCCATCAAAGCAAGATGCATGGAGTGTGGGAAATGTTTCTATAACAGTAACCAACCTGATTCATAATTCTCATATCATAAGAGGTTGATTGTATTTGGGTGGTAACATAGGTGACCTTAGACTTGAATTTTCTTGTCTTAAGAACCCTAGGTGCTACTAGGGAAGCCTCCCTTGTGTTGGGATTGTCCCACACTAAAAATAGGAAAGTAGTTGTCTAAGTGACAATGGAAACACTTCTGTTTTACACTCATCCTTTTTACCTTGTGAGGGCTTCTCACTAGGGTGAAAATTTGTGTTTGTTTTAATATGTATTTCTTTTTTACATTGTTATTCTAGTGTATCAAAATCTACTCATGTCTAATAAGAAACCAAAAACTTGAAAGAAAATAAAATAATCCATTACAATCCCTCTGCACCACCAAAGTCAAGGATTTCTCTAGATACATGAATCCATTATGACATTTTGTACTTCTTCTCTAACTGAATAAAGTCACAATTTTTTTACTTAATACAATTTAATTGTTTCAATTAAAAAAAACATACTTGCAAGCCTTTGATATGTTTTTATGGACAATTAACCCCTAAATTTTAAAATGATGGGGAGTTGTAATGATTTCATAATGTAAAGTGACCATGACCTTAAGAATGTGCTTCGTCACCCATGGGATTTTGTGTTGATGTTATGGTAGTTGCGGTGTTAATGAATGCATCTATGTGAGACATTCTTCAGCTTAAAACCTATGAGGTGTGGATCATTGCATCTATGTTAAGCCTTTCTCTCAGCTTACAAACCTGAGAGAAATCCCCTAAGAAGGGTTTGTAGTTCCTACCTGAGACAGAGCTAGGAACGTAGAGATGACCTCCTCCATGAAGAGAGTGAGAAGAAATCCAGATGATTATCTAGTAGGAAAAGCGATCTAATGAGTTGGATGTGCCTATGGCTGAGAACAAGGTGAACGTGTGAAATCCCAAAAGTGTTGGGCGCATCATCATGTGAACATAAATTAAGATGATGTGTTAGCCTCCTTTGAGCAACAGAGTTGATGAGAAAACTCCAGATGATTCTCCTGTGTGAGTCAGTGGGAATGAAGATCTGTAGAGTGGACATTACTATGGATGAGCATAGGTGAACGTGTGTAGATCTGGTTCTTTTGTGTAATGCAGTGAGTCAGAGATATGAAATCCCTAATGGGTGTATCATATCCTTTGCTATATGTTGTTCAAGAGTCAGACCTGCCTGTAACCCTAATTGTTATGTAAAGGGTACATGTCAACCCTACCTTACTGTGATTAATAACAAATGATAATTAATATTAACAATATTAATTATAATAATGATAATAATAAATTATAAAGTCACTTAGAGAGGTCGACCCTGTTGAGCCAATAGATGCCTTTGTTTATTGGACGAGTCTAATATAAGTAATGGATGATTCCCCATTGTGGAATCAGATCTTCCTTGTGAGTTTGGAAATTTCAACAAACACATCTACTTGGGAAAAGGTGTGCACCTCTCTTGGGTGCTAGAGTTCTAGGGTTTAAAGCACCCTCTTGTGTGCTAGAGTTTATCTCGATGGAGGTATTTCTCTTGAAGAATATAACAAAGGATTTGGCTGGGTTTTCTTCGCTTTTTGAGAAGGGTTTCCCAGGATACTTCTTGTGTTCTTGTGCATGGTGTTTCTTCTTGTGATCTTGGTTGCTACAAGATTATTGCTTATGGTTAAGTGAAATGCTAAAATGGAATGAACTTCATGATTAACCTAGCTTATGAAAAATCAACATGGTATCAAAGCATAGGTCTTGAAGAACCCATTGCACAAGCTACAAACCTTTATCATCCATCTCTTCTCTTTTGCAGAACCGTACGACCCTCCCAGGTTTCAAGAAAATCCATACGACCTCCTTCTCAGTGAATTTCCAACTCTTAATACTTGGATGTTGGGGGTAATTTTGGCATAGAAGAGTACAACCTCTTCCAATGCATCTCTAGAATATCTCAAAACAAAATTCCGAGAAATTTTGATTTTTGGCCCTAGGGTTTCTAGGGTGCCGAAATTTCCTGCAGAATATCAATTCTGGATTTTTGAAAAAACGTTATCCAGTTAATTGTTGGCATTCATAAGTCCAATATAATCCAAGGCTATAAATCTAACCTAATCATTAGTTTTTCAAAATCCAATCAGCAAGGAATTGAAGAAACAAATCAAATGAAGAACAAAACCTTAGTAGAAGATAGGCTTGATGGAGCAAGCAACTTCAGTCCCTAGAAATCAAAGCTTCTAGTCACTCTTGAAGAAGATGACCTCTTGTATGTAACAACTAAAACTCTACCAGACACAACTACATATATAGAGAAAAAAATAAGAAAATAAGAAGATGTCACATCAAGAAAAATAATCATGTACTCAGTGAGAGATCACCTCTTTCCATGTATTGCGAATCTGAAGACAACTGGTGATATGAATAAGACTTTAAAAGGAATGTTTGAAAGTGACAACACTCTCAGAGCTCTTACCTTAAAGAGCCAACTTCAAAGTACCAAGATGATGAAGGAAGACATAGTTGCACTCTTCTTTATGAAGTTATCAGAGATCAAAGAACAATTAGAGACCATTGGGGAAATCATGTCTAATAGAGAACCTATCTTAACCACTCTCAAGAATCTTCCAAAATCATGGGAGCCCTTTATTCAGAGTATCAGTGGAAGAGAAGCTCCACCAACCTTTGAGCGTCTATGGATAGACTTCACTCAAGAAGAACTTAGACTTAGAAATAGAGGAGTGGAAGATTCCTCAGAAGAAAATCATTCTCTTGCACTTCATACAAAGAAGGGAGGAAAATTCGAAAGAAATTCCAGGCAAACATTTAAAGGTGAAAAGTGTTCATCCAATCCAGAATATCAAAGAAGAGATGTTTCAAAAATTCAGTGCTTCAGATGTGACAAGTATGGACACATTGCAAGAAATTGTCCAACCAGGAAGAAGGAAAGACAATATGCTTCCACCACTGACATTGATCCAGATCCACCTCAAAAGAGTGAAGAGAAGAGAGAGGAGAAATATTTCCTCTAAAAGACATGACAACAAACTAGCTAAATCTTTTGATCCCTAATTTTATAGTTGGATTCCTTTTCAAATAAATGAAGGATGTTGTTCCTAGTACACAAACTCTCAAAGACTTGGACCATTATCCATGGTATGGTAGTCCAAATCATATTGAACTTGTTCATCATACAAAGAACAAAATAAGACACTTATCCTTCAGAAGGAGTCACTTGACTCAAAGAAAGTCAAAACTATTTGAGAAAAAGGAAGAATAGAACCATCATTGAGACACTCAATGCAATAATGCATGATCAGAATCCTGCCAAGATTTCATGGACAAAAGCATGCATGACACAATATATGTGCAGAACAAAAGTCTTCACCAAAATGAAGTCTAAAGATTGAGCACTTCAAGTTATTTGGGTGTTGTGTATCGTTATGTACCCAAAGAAAAGAATTCCAAGCTAGATCCTTTAGAAAGAAAGGATACATTGAATCTTCATAACATTCCAGATCAACATCCCTAGTCAGAGACAGATTGAAGACAAGAAAAGACATTGAAAAAGAGATAGTCTTTCAAAGACCCAAAGAATCTAAGATGAATATTGATAATGAGACAATACCTTTTCTCCCTTCAATAGTTCAGAGTGAGACATACATTATTCCAGTTTCTCCAGTAGATATCATTCAGAAACCAAAAGGGAAGTTTGTGGTAACTTACAAGTGGATCTATAAGATCAAGCATGCGGCTGATGAAAGTGTCAAGAAATACAAAACAAGATCTATAACCAGATGTTTTCTCATAAACAGAGGGAGTTGTCTATGATGAGACACTTGACCAAGTGAAGCCAATATACTTCCATCTGTATTACCATCCATGAGTTGGAAACTATATTAGATAGATCGATTCTTGTTGAGATTGGATTTCAGTAAGAGTATTACTGATCCAAACCTATATAATGACAGTGTTGGTGACGAGAGCTTGATACAAATGACTTTTTCAGAAAGTTTTTTTACAAGTAATTCTTGACTTCCAATGAAGAATCTGAGGATGATGAACTACTTCTTGGGACAAGAAGTATGTCAGAGGACCGATGAGATTTTCCTAAATCAAGGAAAATAGACAGTGAAAATATTAAAGAAGTGCAGTATGATAGAAAGAAAAATCCACGGTGATGGATTTAAAGAAGAAGATTGATGATGAATCAAACAAGACTGATCCACAGCTGATTGGATCACTGATGTATTTGGTCAACACCAGACTTGATTCATACCATGCAGTAAATTTGCCTAGCCATTTCATGAATCAACTAAGATAGACTCACTAGACAAACAACAAAACTTTGTGGCCTTGAGTACTACAGAGGCAGAGTATATAAGCTTCAAGTGTACGAAGCAATGTGGCTTCAAAAATATTCTGACAGATTTACTTGACCATGATATGGATCCTATGATCCGTTAGAACCTAATGTTTCCTCATGGATCGAAATACGATGAGATGAAATATCCTTATTCCAAAGATATGATGCAGAGGACAATCATACACAGGTAGTACCTTCCTACACATGAGCACTTTGTAGATATATTCACCAATGTAACTTCGTGAAGAATGACTCCCTAGTTAAGAGGGAGTGACGATAACTCTAGCCAAGAAAAAAAAAATACATCCTTGCGAGACTTGGCATGATAAATAATGCCTCCCTAGATGAGAGGGAGTGTTAATGAATGCAACTATGTGAGACATTCTCCAACTTACAAACCTATGAGGTGTGGATCATTGCAACTATGTGAAGCCTTTCTCTCAGCTTACAAACCTGAGAGAAATCCCCTAATAAGGGTTCATGGTTCCTGCCCGAGATAGATCTAGGAACGTAGAGATGACCTCCTCCATGAAGAGAGTGAGAAGAACTCCAGATGATTATCAAGTAGGAAATGTGATCTGATGAGTTGGACGTGCCTGTGGCTGAGCACAAGGTGAACGTGTGAAATCCCAAAAGTGCTATGAAGATTTTCAGGTCCAATCAAGCTTGCCAACTGGGTATGTCTTTGACCACATTTTGGCTCTAAGTTTCAACTGTTATGTAAAGTGTTTGTTGTTGTTTTAGGACAACCACCAATCCAAGAACAACTTCTTGCTGATTTGTTATGGTTGTATTTGCAATTTTAGGTGCTCTAGCATGTAGTTTTAGTAACTAGAAGTTAGCACATGAATACTAAAATAAATACAACACACCTAAAGATATTTACATCTGAAAATAAGAAGATCTAAAAGACTAACACATGCATTTTTGTACATAGGTATTTTTGGTCAACATGACCTTGGATAAAACCCTCCCAAGGAAAACCAGTTTGGAATATATGTCTATATATGAGGAAAGAAAAAGGTGGATTACAAAAAGTACAAAATATAGAGGAACCTGATACAATAACATCCTGATCTAGGCTGAAACACAAGTCCAAAATATCCAGGTGCTCCCTAGGAAGGTGCGCCCCACATACAAGCTCTCAAATCCACTGAAACTGCTCCAGAAGCTAATTATGAGCTCAGATATGGAAACCCCTCCATAGGAATGAAGCTCTGCTGGATGACCTCCCTCTACCACTGATCTCACTACAATCTGATGGCTAGAAGTCCTCCCCACAACTGATGCGCCCTCATAATCAAGTGCGCCCTCCACAAAAGTGAAACCTCCTCAGTAAATAAACAGTGCTAGAAGCTAAATGCCTCCCTCCATGAAATCATGCACTCAAGCTCTAGCAATATCATGCAACAATCCTCATCTCAATGCTCCAAGTCTTCCTCTCCAAGTGAGAAAATGAAGAATGAATGCCTCCTTCACCCTTTGTGCCCCTCTTGAACCTCCAAAAGGAAACCTAAGAAACCAATGGTGGAGATCATCTCATCTCCCATCTAATCAATGGTTGAGATCTCACCAAAAGTATCTAAGTCAATAACCCACTTTGGGTTAAGATTCCTCAGTTCACTTTGTGTCTCTAATTCACCCACAAACTGAATTAATAGTCATTTTAGGCATAAATGACTAAATTTCACTTTTGACTTAAAACTCCTAAGTCAAAGTGAAATTAGACAAAAGTACAAGGCACAAAGTGTAGTCCATCCCACATGTGTCAAGGAGAGAAGAAACACATGGGGAACACCTCCCAAGGTACAAAACTCAACACTCCCTCTTACTGAGGAAGGTGTTCCTCACCAAGCCCATCTTGTCTCTGAAGTAGACATGTTTGCCCCTTGGTAGGGCCTTGGTGAGAATATCTGCAACCTGGTCATCTGTCGATACATATTGCAACTAAAATTCCCCTCTCTGAACCCAGTCACAAATGAAGTGGTATGTGATATCAATATGCTTCGACCGGTCGTGAAACACCAGATTCTCAGAGAGTTTTATGCAACTCTGATTATCACAGAGAATGGCAGTCAGTGGCATCTCCGAACCAAACAAACCAACCAGCATATTACGAAGCCAAATGGCCTCGCAACTGCCCTGATTGGCCTCCATATACTCTGCCTTGGCCGAACTCAAAGCAACTGACTTATGCTTCCGGCTGAACTAGGAAACAAGTCCCGACCCCAAACCAAAGCAACACCCTGAGGTGCTTTTCTTGTTAGTAGCACATCCTGCCCAGTCTGAGTCTGTGTAGCCAACCAAACTGACTCCATATCCTCTGACATAGTCTATGCCATAATCAAGTATCCCATCAATGTACCTCAAGACGTGTTTTTCCCCAATCATGTGAACACTCCTTGGCTCAATCATGTATTGACTGTGAATGTTCATGGAAAAACAAATATCTGATCTGGTGTTAACCAGATACATGAGTGAACCAATCAACTACCTATAAACTATGGCATCCACCAACTGGCTATCTGAAGCACTAAGCTTATTCCAGTTGGTGATCATAGGTGTAGACATAGGTCTACAGTCCTCCATTTGAAATCTACTCAAAATATTTGTTGCATACTTCCCCTGCCTGAGAAATATGTGACCCTCCTCCTACCATACGTCCATACCTAGAAAGTAGTGCATCAATCCAATATAACTCATCTCAAACTCTGATGCAAGTCCCAGCTTGCACTCAACTATGATATCCTCGACTCCAGGGATGAACAAGTCATCCACATAGAAGATGAGAATAAGCGTATCCTCACCTCTAATGATGAAGTAGAGGTTAGGATCAACATCTCTTTTCTTGAAGCCTATCCGAAACAAGTAAGTGTCTATGCGAGAATACCAAGCTTGATTAGATTGCTTCATTCCATAGAGTGCCTTTCTCAAAAGACACAGGTGAGTCTCCGTGTCACTCACCTCAAACTCCTATGGCTACTCTATGTACACCTCCTTAATAAATCCATCCAGAAATGCAGTCTTCACATCCATCTGGTGAATTATCCAACCCATCTCTGCTGCTATGGCAATGATACTCTTGATGGAGGTGTATCTCGCAACTAGTGCAAAATTCTCGTCATAATCGACTCCCTCAATCTCTGAGAAGCCTCACGCCACAAAACGGGCCTTGTGTTTCTCAATGCTGCCATCTGCATCTATATTGGTCTTGTACAACCACCTAGAAGTCACAACTGACTTCCCCACTGGCCTTGGAACCACATCCTAGACGTCATTGTGCACAATGGAGTCATACTCCTCTACCATGGCCTCTCTCCAGACCTGCTGGTCCACTGCCTGTGCAAATGTCTGTGGCTCAGTATACCTGATACTCGTCACAAGTGCCAAATATGCTCCCAATCTGACTGGTGGCCTGTTCTCTCTGATGTGTCTCTTGGGCTCCCTTACATTCTCTCTGGCCTCCTTCAGGGTCTCCTTAAATCATCTAGGTCTCCTCTTCCCTGAAGTGGTCAATGAAGAAGTAAGGTCTCTCTGCCCAAGAGTGACTGCCTCAGGACTCATCTCAACACTCTGAGATCTTGAAGTATGTGCCCCATCTGACTGAACATTCTCTGAATGTGACCCTGAAGCTGTGCATGGTGACCCTGTCACCCCTGATACCGGTGTACCTGAAGTTTGAGTTTGTGCTCCCTCTGAGACCCAATCGACGCCTCTTCATCATCCTCAACTTTGACTCTCAACTCAAGCGATCTCTGAAAATCCCTATCCTCCTCAAATCTGACATCTCTGCTCACCACCACTCTCCTAAGTGGGGGAATGTAGATGCGATAGGCTTTGGACACCTCTGAGTATCCAACTAGAATCCCCTTCTGGGTTGTGGGGTCTAGATTTTTCCTCCTCTCCAAGGGGACATGAGAGAAAGTCAAGCACCCAAAGATCCTGATGTGCTTGACATCAAGCCTCCTACCAGTGAAGGCCTCCTCAGGAGTCATCTTCCCCAATATCCTGTGGGGCCTTTTGTTCTGCAGGTAAACTGCAGTAGCACATGCCTCTTCCCATAAGTACAAAGGCAAACTTTGATCATGCAACATGGATCTCGCTGCACTGGTAATGGCCCGGTTCTTCCTCTCGGCAACCCCATTCTGCTAGGGGTTGTAGGGTATGGTCATATTTCTTCTAATGCCATGCTGGACACAGAAGTCTACAAACTATCTCGAGGAATACTCTCCCCCATTATACGACCGCAAGACTTTGATCCTCTTTCCCGATTGGTTCTCCACAAGAGCTTTGAACTCTTGGAACAATGTGAATATCTCACTCTTGGCCTTCAGGAAATAGATCCAAGTCTTCCTCGAGTAGTCATCAATAAATGTGAGATAGTACTCACAACCACTCAAGGACCTCCAAGTCATGGTCCCACACACGTCTGTGTGTACTAAATCTAGTATCCCAGTTGACCTGGTGTCACTGCTGGGGAACGAGGCCTTGGTAAACTTACCAAGCGCACACCCTCTACAAACATCTTGATGCTCTATAATGATCTGTGGCACTCCAGTCACAACCTCTCTCAGTCCTTCGAGATCTCCATGATGTATGTGGGCCATCCTACGATGCCATAACTCACATAACTTTCTATTGTTGTCGCTGCTCACTGCCAATGCATGAAGAGGCTGAAAAATAAATCTGAACATTTTCTCATCCCTCACTCCAATCACCTATCCTGAGGTAAGTGAAGATCCCTGAGGATGAATGAGTACCTCGGTGTCACTGAATGTCACCTCAAGACCTCTATCCTGGAGGGTGGAAACTGAAATCAAATTCTTCTTTAGCCCAGGGACATAGAGAACATCCATGAACGATATAGGTGGCAAGCTATCTCTCTGAAAGGTAACTGTGGAAATCCCAACAACTCTGACCAATGTGTCATCTCCAAGAGAAATCTCTATCTTGACCTCAGTGTATCTGAGATCAGTAAAGTTCTCTTGAACTCCAGTCATATGGCTTGAAGCCCTGTTGTCAATATACCAGATACTGGGTTCTGTCTCAACTGAAGTGCAACATATGAGGAAAGCACACTCTCTCTGAAACTGTTTCTGAAAATTTGCCTCCTCTGTTGTAGCTGCGGTACCACCCTTCTTCTTCTTCCTGTTCGATCAATTTCCAACATAGTGCCCAAAATTCTTACAAACAAAGCACTTCACTTTTCTCATATCTCTCCTCTGACCACTGCTTCTCTCTCCTCCACTCCCCTGTGGTGGGGCCCCAAACTTGGGACCCTGCCAACCCCCATAGTTGGCCTTCTTCCTGCCCTTTTTCCAAAGAGAAAGATCCTCATCACTCTGACTAGACTGCTGGTGCCACTGTCCAGAAGCCTCGGCTGCAAGCCTAATCTCCTCCTGGAAGAAGTCATCCCACATCCTCTCCCATGTAGGCATGACCTCCCTGGAAACAATGCCCCGTACAAATGGACCCCACAGTTTGGTGAAGCTATTCATAGCTTGCCTCACCAAAGAGTTAGGGTTCACAACCTCTCTGACAGTTTCCAACTCGTCTCTGATCTGAGTGTAATGACCAAGGAATGAAGTTACTGACTCATCCTTGAGCATGTGAATGCCCATGAGTTGGTCATGGAGAACCATATTCCGGTTCTCATTGGAGCTCTCATACAACTTACATAGATATGACCACATCTCGTATACATAAGTCTTCCCCATCAAATGGGGTATGATATGGTCACAAACTGTGTCACAAATGGTCCTCTTTGCCTTGTTGTTCCGTTTCCTGAACTCTACCACCAAGAAGGGGGTAGTGACAGGAATGACTAGAACAACTGCCTCGACTATGTCCCATAGCTCGAGGTCCTATAAGACAAAGATCATCCTCACCTTCCAAGGCGACCAATTAATAGCCCCTGCTAGCCTGTCCTCAAATCACATCTGATATGTTGACATGTCTGCCAAATTACACTCCCCAACTAATGCTAAACTGCCAAGGAAAACACTGCCTCACTCCTGTCAACATAGGTGTGAAAAGAGACAAGTGTAATCTGACCTCACTCCTAACAAAATAGATGTGAAAAGAGGTCAAGTCAAATCAACCTCAGTCCTACTCCATAGGTGTGAAAAGAGACTGATGACTAAGTGCCAAAACTGCCCAACTATCCTCTACAAAAATCTGCCCTCTAACAACCACTGAATGAGTCGATGGTTGTCCACAAAATTCTGCCAAGAAGATGTATATGACAACCAACAATGTGTTGTCCAAACTGCTCAAAAGTTCAGCCACCTCAGCTCTGATACCATGAATATTTTCAGGTCCTATCAAGCTTGCCAACTGGGTCTTCTTTTGACCACAATTTGGTTCTAAGTTTCAACTATTATGTAAAGTGTTTGCTACTGTTTTAGGACAGCCAATAGTCCAAAAAATTCTTGCTAATTTGTTATGGTTGTATTTGCAATTTTATGTTCTCTAGCATGTAGTTTTAGTAACTAGAAGTTAGCACATGCATACTAAAATAAATACAACACACCTAAAGATCTTTACAACTGAAAATAAGCAGATCTAAAAGACTAACACATGCATTTTTGTACATAGGTATTTTTGGTCAACATGACCCTAGATAAAACCCCCCCAGGGAAAACCGTTTTGGAATATATGTCTATATATGAGGAAAGCAGAAGGTGGAATACATCAAGTACAAAATATAGAGGAACCCGATACAATAGCAGCCTGATCCAGGCTAAAACACAAGTCCAAAATATCTAGGTGCGCCCAAGGAAGGTGCGCCCCACATACAAGCTCTCAAATCCATTGAAACTACTCCAGAAGCTAACTGTGAGCTCAGTTTTGGAAACCCCTCCACAAGAATGAAGCTCTGTTGGATGGCCTCCCTCTGCCACTGATCTCGCTACAATCTGATGGCTAGAAGTCCTCCCCATAACTGATGCACCCTCATAAGCAAGTGCACCCTCCACAGAAGTGAAACCTCCTCAGTAAATAAACCGTGCCAGAAGTTGAATGCCTCCCTCCATGAAAGCATGTGCTCAAGCTCTAGAAATATCATGTAACAATCCTCCATCTCAATGCTCCAATTCTTCCTCTCCGAGTGAGCAAATGAAGAATGAATGCCTCCTTCACCCTTTGCACCCCTCTTGAACCTCCAAAAGGAAACCTAAGAAACCAATAGTGGAGATCATCTCATCTCCCATCTAATCAATGGTTGCGATATCACCAAAAGTATCTAAGTTAATAACCCACTTTGATTTAAGTTTCCTCAGTTCACTTTGTGTCTCTAATTCACCCACAAAGTGAAATAATAGTCATTTTAGGCATAAATGACTAAATTTCACTTTTGACTTAAAACTCCTATGTCAAAGTGAAATTAGACAAAAGTACAAGGAACAAAGTGTAGTCCATCCCACGTGTGTCAAGGAGAGAAGAAACACATGGGGAACACCTCCCAAGGTACAAAACTCAACACTGGGTGCATCGTCATGTGAACATAAATGAAGATGATGTGTTAGCCTCCTCTGAGCAACAGAGTTGACGAGAAAACTCCAGATGATTCTCCTGTGTGAGGCAGTGGGAATGAAGATATGTAGAGTGGGCGTGCCTATGGATTAGCATAGGTGAACGCGTGTAGATCTAGTTCTTTTGTGTAATGCACCGAGTCAGAGCTATGACATCCCTAGTGGGTGTATCAGATCCTTTGCTATATGTTGTTCAAGATTCAGACTTGCCTGTAACCCTAATTGTTATGTAAAGGGTACAGGTCGACCCCACCTTAATGTGATTAATAATAAATGATAATTAATATTAACAATATTAAGTATAATAATAATAATAATAATAAAAATAAATAAAAAAAATTATAAAGTGACTTAGATAGGTCGGCCCTGTTGAGCCAATACACGCCTTTGTTGATTGGAAAAGTCTAAAGGGATGATTCCCCATTGTGGAATCATATCTTCCTTGTGAGTTTGGAAATTGCAGCAAACACGTCTACTTGGGAAAGGGTGCACACCTCTCTTGGGAGCTAGAGTTATAGGGTTTGAAGCACCCTCTTGTGTGCTAGAGTTTATCTTGGTGGAGGTCTTTCTATTGAAGAATATAGCAAAGGATTTGGCTGGGTTTTCTTCCCTTGTTGAGAAGGGTTACCTAGGATACTTATTGTGTTCTTGTGCATGGTATTTCTTCTTGTGATCTTGGTTGCTGCAACATTATTTCTTATGGTTAAGTGAAATGATAAAATGAAATGAACTTCATGCTTAACCTAGATTATGAAAAATCAACATGCGGGAGGTACTAGCCTTCATGTGTGACCTTTGACGAGACTAGAATATTCTGAGAAGCTAGAGAAACCCTAAATGGTTGGATACGAACCCTAGAAGAAAATTCGGCTCAAGAGAAAATGTAATATTAAGTTATTAGCCTCCAAGAAGAGAAGTCAGCCCCGGTTAGGTGACTTGAAGCACTATAAATAGAGGGCGATTGAGCTCATTTGGACTCACTCACTCTTACGACTTCATAAGGACTAGTGGTGTGCATGATTGGAGGAGAGTTGCAGTTGCTGCAGTAGTGACTTGGTCTTTGGTTTATGGTTTGGAATTTCTACTTGGTGCGCTAGATTTGGAGAGAGGTATGCTATCTTGGTTGGCTATCTTCTCTAGTGTTTGCTTCTAGAATTATTCTAGCTGTCAAGGTTAAGGTGCTCTGGGGTGGCCTTGTGCCTATGGTTGGGTGACAATATAGAGATATTGTCTATGGTGAAACGAGCACACCTATTATGTTTAACAGGTTATGGGCCCACACTATCTTCGTACAATCTATCCACTAGAAGGTAGATTGGGAGAATTTTCTCAGTTGCAGTTGCAGTTGCAATCAAAGTTTTTCTACAACATCGAAACCCTAACCCTCTTGTTGAGGCACCTTATGTGAAGCACTTGACCTAATTCATGGATAGCCTAGTGCACCCTAGCCTAGCACACCCCTGGTACTCTCAACAATACAAGGTGTCAAGTTTGATTTTTTGGTCAAAGTCAAAGGTTGACCAAGTCAAAGTCAAAGTCAATGCAACCATGACTTACTCTATTAAGTTAGAAAACAAGTTAGAAGGGGCTTCAAACTTCAGATCATGGAAGACAAGGACTCACCTCATCCTTTCCAAGAATAAAGTTCTAGATATCGTGAAAGGCAATATCATGGAACCACAGTTTGAAGCAGGAAAGGAGAAGAAACCTCATAACGTTGCACCACTAGAGAATTTCAAGGATAATGACATTAATGCTATGAGTATCATAGTGGACTTTGTAAAGGATCACTTGATACCCTACATTTCTCATCTTGACTCATCCAAGAAGATGTACGATGCCCTAACTAACCTTTTCTCAATCAGAAATATTGGACAAGTGATGAGTCTGAAGAATCAACTGTGACACAAAGATGACAAAGGATGACACCATAGCTTCATACTTTGTGAATATTTCTCAGTTGAAAGATCAATTACAAGCTATTAGAGAAGCCATCCTAGAAAAGGAAGTTGTGAACATAGCACTCAATGGTCTTTCTAGATCATGGGATGCATTTTCTGCAAGCATGGATACAAGTAAGGAGTTCCCAATGTTAGAAGAACTTTGGACCTGTTGTGCACAAGAAGAGACAAGGTTAAACTCCAAGGGAAAACGTCAAAAGGAAGAATATTCTAAATCCTTTGCAACAAAGTTCAAAAGACATGGAGGTAAGAAAAGATCTGATTCAAGAAAGAAGTTCAAGAGAGATATGTCAAAGGTACAATGCTTTGAATGCCATGATTATGCCCACTACAAGAGGAATCGTCCTAAAATAAAAAAGAAGAGAAAAGAGAGACATCACACATTAGTTGCCAATGATGAAGAACCCTCAAAGAAGAAAAAACATGATGAAACAAATTTCTTCTATTATTCATCTCTTATTGGAACCATTGAAGATGACATATGGCTGATAGTGGAGCTTCAAGGCATATGACAGGTGACTGTAAGAATTTCTCAAGCATGAAGGATAAGGAGACACCTCATAAAGTGGAGCTTGGAGACAAGAACTCTTATGTAGTCAAGGGAATTAGACAAGCTACTATCAAGATGGAATCAAGTAACTCTATTCATCTCAATAATGTTCTATATGTTCCTGGTTTGAAAAATAATCTAGTATCTATTTCTTGTTTGGAAGAGAAGGGAGATAGAGTAGATTTTCTAGATGGAAAAGTTCTTATATGGTCTAAAGATTCAAAGATAGAATATAACTAGAGTCATTGGAATTCGTGAAGGAAGATTGTATAAACTCCTAAGTCAGAATACTCAAGCTCTAGTACATGATGAAATCAACCCTAGTGATTTATGGCATATAAAGTATGATCACCTTCATTATCAAGCATTTCCATCCCTAAAGAAGATGGTTATAGGCATACAAAAATTATAATCAGTGCATGAAGGTGTGTGCAGAGGATGTGCACTTGGGAAGAATATTAAGAAACCATTCCCAAGCAGTGAGAATAAAACCAAAGGGATATTAGACCTAATACATCTAGATGTATATGGTCCTATGCTAATGAAGTATCTAGGAGGATCTCTTTACTATCTGACATTCATAGATAACTTCTCAATAAAGGCATGGTTGTATCTGTTAAAGACCAAGGATGACGTATTTAGAAAACTCCAAGAATCCAAAGCTGAAGTAGAGAATCCAACAGATAAGAAGATCAAGATAATAAGAACTGATAATGGAGGAAAATACACCTCTAAGGAGCTCATTTCCTTTTGTATAGACGCTAGGATTAGGAGGGAGATTATTGTTCCTCATAATCCTCAACATAATGGTGTGGTTGAAAGGAAGAACAAAACTATTGAAGAATCAGTTAAGGCAATGATGAATGACCATAATTTATCCATGTTCCTATGAGGAGAAGCAACTATGATAGATGTTTATATTCAGAATAGAAGTCCACATAGAATATTGAAGAACATGACTCCAGAAGAAGTCTTCTCTGGGAGGAAGCCAAGTTTTGAACACTTGAGAATCTTTGGATGCCCTGTCTATATTCTTGTTCCCAAGGATAAGAGAAAGAAGTTAGAACCTTCAGGAAAGAAAGACATATTCGTTGGATATAGTGAATCATCAAAAGCATATAGAATTTATGTTCCAGGTCAACAAAAGGTTGAAATCAATAGAGACGTAACTTTTGATGAAAGGATTGCATTTTATAAGTCTATAGAAGACTCCATAGACTCCAACAAAGAAGAGGAACATGAAGATACCAAAGAAGAAAGTACATGTTGAATATTTTCCAGGTCCTATCAAGCTACCAACTAGGTTTGTCTTTGACCTCAAGTTGGCTCTAAGTTTCAATTGTCGATGAAGGTTTTCCTTTTGTTTTAGGACAGCCAACAGTTCATGAACTTCTTGCTGATTTGTTATTGTTACATTCACAATTTTAGGTGCTCTAGCATGTAGTTTTAGTCACCAAGGGTTAGCACATGCATACTAAAATAAATGTAACACACCTAGAGATCTTTACAGCTGAAAATACAGTAGTTCTACACTCTAACATACATGAAATTGAACACAGGTATTTTTGGTCAACATGACCCTGGATAAAACCCAAACCAACTTGGAATATATGTCTATATATCAGAAGAATAGATGGTGGAATACAACAAGTACAAAATATAGATGAACACGATACAATAGCAGCTTGATCCAAGCTAAAACACAAGCCCAAAAGAAACAAGAGCGTCCTAGGATGGTGCGCCCCCCAGAAATGCTGCCAAGACCACTAAAATGGAGCCAACTGCCAACTGGAAGCTCTGAACAAGAAACCTCTCCACAATACTCTGGTATTGAAGTGTAGCCTCCCTTTGAAACAAACCTCACTACAATCTAAGCTCTCTAATTACTCCCCATTGATGATGCACCCTCCTCCTCAAGTGCACCCTCCTTAGAACTGGAAGCTCCCCACTAAATAAACTGGGCACTAAGCCTCCATGATCCCTCCATGCAAGGAGGTGCCCAATATTTCCTCTCCCAATGCCTGAAACCTCATCCTCTTACTCTCTCTGAATCTCTCCTAGTGAACAAATGAGTGAATGAATCCTCCTTTGCCCCTTGCGCCCTCCTTAAGGAAGCATAAGGAAACCTAAAATTTGGGTGGATGAGATCATCTCATCTCATCCCTAATCAATGGTTGACATCATCTCAAGTAAATATCAACTCAAAACAAACTTTACTTAAGTTTCCATAGTTTCACTTTATGTCTATTAATTCACCCACAAAGTGAATTAATTGTCAAATTAGGCTTAAATGACCAAATTTCACTTTTGACTTAAATCTCCTAAGTCAAAGTGAAATTAGAAATAAAGTACATGGTACAAGGTACAAAGTACTTCCCTCGTGTGTTTAGAGGCTCACAAACACAAGGGAACCACTTTCCAAGGTACCTAAATCTCAACACTCCCTCTCACCAAGGAAAGTGCTCGTCACCACCAATATCATCCTTATAGTGGACATGGTTGCCTCCTAGAATATACTCGGTGAGTATGGTTGTACCCTGATCAATGAAAGTAGTCTGACATAGATCTAGTCAATCTGTGTGATCTATAGATGGAAGTGTCTCTCCACCTAACCAAGATCACCTAGATCTTAGCATCACACCAAATATCTCCACCTTGGTCTCCCACCAAGGATTTCTACCTCGTGGAATCTCGCCAATAATCACTACTCTTGGAATCTCACCAAGAGTCACTCTCTTGGTATCTCACCAAGAGTCTCCCCCTCTTGGTATCTCACCAATATTACCAGGATCTCGACATCTCACCAAGATCATCAACTTGACCTCTTGCCAAGTAGCTTCCAACTAAAGTGGATCCAAAACTTTCTCTACTCGTCTCCGTAGCCAAGTGAGGCTCAAGCTTCCATGGTGCCCTGCCACTCCTCCTCATCAATATCTGATGCTCTGAAGCTGTAGCACCAACTCTCTGTCTGCTCGAAAACTCTAAAACTAAAGATATCACGGGTGGACCAGTCACCCCCTATGAAGATGGTGTACTTGAAACCTGAGTCTGAGCTCCCTCTAAATCACTAATATGAGTCAATTGCTCCTCCTCAACTCTATCTCCCCATTTGATGTTGGATGGTGTAACAACAGAAAAATTAGTCATGAATGCACACTCTCACAAATTGTTCATCGAAGTCAAGCTCCTTTGTTGTCGCTGCTGAAACATCATGTTGATTCTTCTTCTTCTTGGGACACTATCCTACATAGTGACCCAAATCCCTACAAGCAAAGCATCTGACTGAGATCATTTCTATATCCGTCCCACTGCTGTTGTCTCCTCCCTATGGTGGGGCCCCAAACTTGGGACCCTTCCAACCTCCTCGACCGGTCTTATTCTTGCTCTTTTTCCAAAGAGCAAGGTCCTCATCACTCTACACTGTCTACTGTTGATGTTCTTCAGAAGCTTCTGCCACAAGTCTAGTCTCCTCCTGAACAAATTCATCCCACATCCTCTCCCATGTGGGCATGACCTCCTTGGAAACAATGCCATGAACAAATGGACCCCATGGTTTGGTAAAATTGTTTAAGGTTGTCCTCACCATAGAATTGGGTTCCACCACCTCTCCGACGGCTCCAAGATCATCTCGGATCTGGGTGTAATGACCAAGGAAAGAAGTAACCAACTCATACTCAAGCATGCGAATGCCCCTTAGTCGATCATGAAGAACCATCTTCTAGTTATCATTATAGCTCTGATAAAGCTTACATAGAGATGCTCACATCTCATATGCATAAGCTTTCCCGATCAAGTGGGAAATGATGTGATCCCTCACTGAATCATAAATGGTCCTCTTTGCCTTGTTGTTCCTATTCTTGAATTCTTCCAACAATATGGGGGAAGTAACATGAATAGTAGGAACATGTGCCTCAACTATATCCCATAGTTAGAGGTCCTCCAATATAAAGATGATCCTCGCCTTCCAAGGCGACCAATTTCTAGCTCTAGCTAGTCTATCCTCCGCATGCATTTGAGATGATGAAATGACTTCCAAACTTCACTCCAACTGATGCTCCAATTGCAAAGGAACATTTCCTCAGTCCTGTCAACACAGGTGTGAAAAGAGGCAAGAGAACACCGACCTCACTACTAGAAATATAGGTGTGAAAAGAGGTTGTGAAATACAACCTCACTCCTATCCATGTAGGTGTGAAAAGAGGTTGTCCAAACTGTGCACAAACCGCTCTACAATCCTCTATAAAATTATGCCAACAAGCAACCACTAAAAATTGTTAATGGTTGTCCACAAAATATTTCAAGAAGACGTCTATAACAGCCCACTCATATGTTGTACAAACTACTCAAAAATCAGCCACCTCAGCTCTGATACCATGAAGATTTTCCAGGTCCTATCAAGCTACCAACTAGGTTTTTCTTTGACCTTGTTGACTGTCTCTCCAACATAGGTGGTCAACTCCATGTGCCATGAAGAGGTGCATCATCAGATGCAAATTTTTCAAAGACTTTGGTTCTACAGGGCATGTTTAGCCCCAACACTTGTTTTTGTAATTGGAATTTTCGCACCCCTGCGTGGGTTAATAATGTAATAGGTTTGCATGAGTCATGTATAGGTCAATTACCCTGGGATCGGTTCACTGGGAGAGTTCCTTTCACAGAGAGTTTTTTTATCCTCACGTTATCAATTGGGCTTTTCAGCCTTATTGATTTCCCTTGAGTTTTTCCCTCACACTTGCAATAATTCCTCCAAAGTGGTGAACGACGTTCTAGTGGTTTTATCTTTTGGTAACTATTATAGGGAATCATTGTAAATGACCATGAAAGACAACTTATAAAGTTTGTGGAATTTCTTCGAGTCTAGTATAATTTTTTTTAATTAATTAATTTTTAATTAAATTTCCCTAAGTTTGGAGGTTTAATTATTTAATTAATTAATTTTTTTTGAGCAAATATTGTAAAAACTAGGTCCTTGGACTTTTGATAGGGGTATTTGTGCTCAAAATAAATGGAATAGCACCCCCACATCCATGGACCAAATTTCATCTCAGACGGACAACTTTTGCTATGGGTTTGTCCACTCGGAGTGTCAGTCAGTCTAAAACAACAATTTTAATTGCCAAACATGGCAAAATTGTAAAAATGTAATAATGAGTTAAAAGAATGTTAAATGATGGATTTAATTTGGAGAGAGACTCCCTAAAACTAAACCTATCCATCCAACCTTGTTTCAACCCTTTAAACACACTTACCCCCTCACCACACTCAAAAGTTATGCCCCCCTAGGGGGATTGACGCTTTTTCTTGGATATTGGTCATTGTGACCTATGTGGAGCCCCCTCTCTTGTGATTTACCTTCCTTTAATCCCCACATCTCACCCTAAGGTAATCCCACAATGTTTCCCTCATACCAACACTTCCATCCTTTCCTCATCCCAAGAAGTTGCGCCCTCCAAAAGGAGTTACGCCCCCCTCCACTTGGAAAATTCTAGAAATAATTTTTGAAAATTATTTAAAATCTTTCCACTCCCCTAGCATGAATCCCATAGACTCCCACTTGCTTTTGTGTGATCCCAACACCTCCCACACCTTTCTAAACCCTAGATCTAGGATTCAAACCCTAGATGGTGCGCCCTAGCCTAGAGATCTACTCTTATGCTTGGTGATGGACACTTGGCATTGATCCAAGAGAGGTAGGTTTTCCTCTCCAAGTATAAATATATCCCTCTCCTCACTCCCAACTCACCATATCTTGAGCTAAGGTTATGCTACTTTATTTCTCTCTCTCTCTCTCTCTCTCTCTCTTTCATTCATCATTTTCATTCTCTAGCTCTTAGGGTTTTGAAGATAGTTTTCTCCAAGATCCTCTTCTTGAGTAATAAAGAGAAAATAATTGGAGGATTATTGGAAGAGATATGCACATGCTTTTTCTTGCCATACACATGAGGTAATGTTGTTATAATTTTGTTTTGTGGTTGCATCCATTGGATCCTAAGGTAAAATGTTATTTGGGTAGATCTAGTAATGCACATGCTTGTAGATCTATATATCTTGATATGCTAGATAGAACTGAAATGTCATCTTATTAGTATATGCAACATATTGTCTATTGTATGCCATCACTTTTCAAAGTTTTTGTAGGTTTAGCTTCAAGGGTTTCATTGGGAATACCTCAAGTAAGAAGGCTCCCTTGAGACACGTACAAACTCCATCCCTTTCTCACTATTATTCTTCTTCTATATTATTGTTCATTTCCATCTACATTTCAGCTAGCATAGCTTAGAAAGATAGGTCATTTTTAATCAAATATTTCGAAATTTTCTCAAGAAAACTTTTTGCCCTAAAAAGGCAAAAGTTTCTCTTCATTCTTTTGGTTGTGTGTAGCATTTCCAGCAAGGATACCTTGCTAGTTTTTGTAGGTTCAGATCTGGTTGAGAGGGGTTTTGGTTACCCAAAGGCATCTGTTGCTGTCCCAATACACACTTGCAAACGTGAGCTAAGTCCTGCTCACTTAGTGTGTCCTTGGAGGAACAATGCCTAGGTTCAAAGCCCATGCTGTCACTTTGACTTGAACCTCTTCCGTATAGGCTTACTCCTAGGGAAGCCAAGGGGGGTAGACCCTAGTTACTATGCGAATTATTATATGAATTCTAGGAGTTGATTTTAGTTTGTTAAAGGTGAGGGGAAACTAGCCTATACGGAAAGCAACAATGAAAGTGAAAATCTTTCAATGAGAGTCAAACCTTTCCCTAAGTCAACTATGACTAGTGCCTAAGGTTGGGCAAGGGGTCAATTAGATTATACAAGAATTAGATACAACTACAAGATATAAACAATGCTATAGGATACAACAAGAATTACGTTACAATTGAGATATACAAATTGAAAAGATACAAATTTAATATTTGGAAGATATCTTACAATGAAAAAATAAACTAGATGATTACACAATGTACATAAAAGAAACTAAAGGATTGTTAGATAGTGAAACTTATAAATGAAATGATTGAAATATACCACACATGAAAATTTATGAAGAAAGAAAAACCACTTTAGATACAATTTCAAATATACAAAAGGGAAATTATATTTTTAGACCAATCACATAAGATGTCACAACGTAGATACTGCCTTGAAATGTTAATTGCTTTAAAATACTCAAATGCATGAGAACTCAAGTTGCCTTAAATGTGATTGTGAGACTTGAAATGAAAACTTGCTTGTAAATGAATTACACCACCATAAGATTGCTTGCAAAATGAAAATGAGATATTATGTTATGAGATTGCCTTGAAACATGTATTGCAAGTATTGTGAATGTAGTGGGTGTAGCTTGATTTTATCAAATTTTATGTGTCACTTTGATTAGGGGGATTAGGTGTGAATGATTGTGTCCTAGACTATGTGACTACCCCAAAACCATTATTGTTCACACCAAAAGAGAGTGCGGGATGCTTAAAAAGTATGGCAACGAGGCCTACCCTAGCTTCGCAGGTCAAACCCAAAGTTTGCAAGGTACTCCACCCGGAGGACGTCGAGCACCGTGAGATCGTCCCTGACCTAGCACCCCAAGCTTCTTCCCAAGTCTTTGTTTTGATGATGCAAGAACAACAATTGGTTGTGGATGCCTAATTACTACCTCCAACCTTTTCCCTTTCTTGTCACCCAGGATCCAACTATGTGGCAAGGGGAGAGAATACGGGGTAAACGTTAGGAAATAAATTTTAATTTGAGAAATGATTTTAATATTAAAACAAGCCTTCTGTTATTGCAAGGAATGGCTTGGGGCCACCCTCTTGCAAGGTGGGGCAAAGTAAATGTATTGAGATGCTTTATTAGTTTTCCTTAAACAAATAATTAAATGGGATTATTGTTTTCTTTACAAAATAAATGAAATTATTGTTGCCTCACAATTCCGGTCATGTGGAGGCACAATGCCTACCATTTGACCAATGTGGATATGACTAAAGAATTGAAATTAAATTGTTTGAAAGAATGTAAAGACTTGAAAGAAAAACTACTCCAACAATGGCACTAATGGAGGCACAATGCCTACCGTATTGACCAAGTTGGGTATTATGAAAGAGATAAAAGACTTTGGAAATAAAAATACAAACCCCACAACTATGGCACAAGTGGAGGCACAATGTCTACCATTTTGGCCAAGTATGGGTGTAAAAATGAAAAGCAAAAATGAGAAATCCTAACTATTACAATATCAGATTTTTTTATGTGATTTCACAAGAATGCCACCCAAGAGACTCTCAAGGGTGGTTTACAATATTCAGAATATGTATGAGGGGAAAATGACTTGATGTCCCAACTTATAAATGCCCTTTGGAGGCCTTGGGAGCTAACACACTTGTAGCAACTCTTCCTTTGTGCTAAAAATCTGCATAAAACAATGTCAAAGGATATATCCAAAATGCTACAAAACCAAGACAATGTTAGCTAAGTTAGCCCAAAACAAATATGAACTTAAATAAAAAAATTGATATTTTTAATGAGACTTTTATGATCTATTCTATATCATAACAATACATTAGAAACATGAAGAGGAAAAGGCAACGATAGTTAGATAATTATTAAAACTTTGAAAATTTAAAGAGAGTTGGTTCTCCACTCTAGAGCCTATCCTTCAATCCTTAGTGACTTCCAATAAGATTCCCTTTTCTACACAAGAAGAAATGAAGGTTAGAGCATCCCAAAAGTTTGCAAAATACTTTCCAAACTACTTAGGAATTACCACATAACCAATAGCAATACTACTATCAACTATATTCAAGCAAAATACTTTGCTCAAATCTCCACATACAATCTAGTGAATGCAAAACATGAAGCAAAATGGAAATATATCACCTCAACCATACACAATGGCACACCAAGAAGACTCCCAATGCACCAAAATTTCTCCAAAGCTTTCTTTATTATCCACCAAAATCTTATCACAAATACTTGGGGCAAAACTTGCACATGAGAGAGCACATGAGAGCACATGAGAGAGGGGGAGAAGAAATAAATTTTTGCATAATAGCATTGCTATGAGAATATATGGGAGGATGAGTAAGAGAGTGTCCAATTTATAGGAAAAGAGGAGGTGGGAGCCCACTTGGATGGGCTCCAAGTGGCACCCATCTAATGGAAGAGGGTCTCATCAAGGGGGGGCACATTTTTAGGTCAAGAGAGTGATGGGATGGATGAGGGGTGAGTAATGAGCTAAGACTTGGTCCAAGGGTGTAGGGGTGTATGAACCATTTGATTTGAGTACTCATACCCCTATACAAAATACCCAAGGACTACTTTTTTACATTTTACATCGAAAATAATTAAAAATCCCCAGTTTGCGGGAATTTTAATTATTTAAAAAATCCTATCAAAACTTAATGAAATTCCACGAGACTCAAGGACATGTTTAACATGGTCATTTACAAAATTCCTAGACCTTAGTTACATAGGTCTCGTCCACTAGAACACCTTTCACTACTTTGGAGAATTAATTATGAGGAGTGAAAAACTCATGGGAAATTAATAAGGCTGAAAAGCCAAATTAATAACTTGAGGATAAAAAACACTCAGTGAAAGGAACTCTCCTAATGAATAAATCCTAATGCAACTGAATTAAACTATGATCCATGTAGACTTATTACATTATTATCCCATGCAGGGGAGCGAAAATTCCAATTACAACAAAATGCTGAAGGCCAAAACTGCCTTGTAGAACCAATAAGTCTTCAACTTGGTAGCACCATTAGGTGAATATCTTCATGGTATATGGAGTTGACCCCCTAGTTGGATAGGTGGTCAACATCTGGCTCCACATGGGGACATATGTTTTATCTTCACTTGGGGAGGAGAGCATACGAGAACTTCAGAATCTACAAAACCAAAAATGCTCACCAATACCCAACATAAATATACACATATATGCAATGAATAAATAAAATGCTATAAACAAAAATTACATAATGAAATAACTATGGTACAACATCTATAATTATAAAATGAAACTAAGACATATCAAAAACATCTAAGTACATAGTTACATAATGAATGAAATAATACAAAACTGAAAATACAAGGAGAAGGGTTAGAGATACGTTACAAAGGGTGTCCCTTTGGACACCAAGTTGCCCATCATCTGTAAAAAATTTTGAGTTGTTGCCCATTCCTCAGAATGCTAATGGGCTCACCATCCAAATGGCTGAGATGGAAAGAATTAAGACCTGCTATTTCCCGGATCACATATGGACCCAACCATAAACTGTCAAATTTGCCATGTTTTCCTGGTTTCTCTCTGCCTTTACCCCATAATAAAACTATATCACCAACTATGAAGTCCCTCTGCCTTGCTGATTTATCAAAATCCTTTTTAACTTTACTCTGACTTTTGCAATTATGGTTATATGCATTTCTTATGCTTTCATCTAACTCTATTATTTGATTAACCCTGTTCTTAAATGCATCCCGCTCTGTAGAAAAATCCTGAACTGAATCATAGGTAGGAAGTCTAAGGTGCACTGACAACTTAGCTTCAAAACCATACACTAACTCAAAAGGACTTTTCCCTGTTGCTGATTTCTTAGTAATTCTGTCAGCCCATAATGCATGCTCAATTTTACTATCCCAAGATCTCTTGTTTTCACCAATTATTTTCTTAACTATGACCATTAAGTTTTTATTACTTGATTATGCTTGACCATTTCCTTGGGGATAGTAATATGATGCATGTGACAAAATAATACCATACTTGAAACAAAATGAAGACATTTTTGTTGAACAAAAAGCCTTCGCATTATCTGTCACTATTTTTGAAGGCACCCCAAATCTAGTAATAATCATATCTTCGAGAAAATCCATGACAACCTTTTCAGTTGCCGACTTAGTGGGAATGGCTTCAACCCATTTGGTGAAGTAATCTGTAGCTATTATAACCCATGAATATCCATTACTTGAATTATCTATGAAGTCCAAACCCCATTGTTGAAAAGGTGCTTCAACCACAACTAGTTGTAAAGGGAGGGCGGCTAACTTTTTCTTTCCTATGAAAAGATAACAAGGCTCACATTTTCTCACAAACTGATGCACATCTGAAAAGATTGTAGGCCAATAATACCCTGCTCTAAGGATTTTGTGTGTAGTAGTTTTAGCTGCAAAGTGTCCACCACAAATTCCATCATGGAATTCATCCACTAGTTTCTTTGATTCAACATCATCCACACATCTAAGGATAACTCCATCAGGATTTTTCCATCCTAATCCATCTTTAGTGAGAACATACTTAGAAGATTTTAACCTCAAATCCCTTTTCCTGTGACCCACAAGATGACTTGGACAAGTAAGATTTTTAAGATAGAAAATAATATCTACATACCACTCTACTTGTTCAAGCTTTAATAAATTAGGGGATATTTCTTGATCATAATTTTGGAAAACCATACCCAAGGCCTTTTCATTCCCTTCAATTAACATTTTAGCTAAACTTTGACCTCTAACCAACTTGGTGGGTGTGATTTCCAAATCATATTCTTGGATTTTTGCAATCCATCTACCTTTTGTACCTAGTCCCTCTGACTGAGATAAAACCTCTTTAACTGCTGAATTAGGCACATAACCAATCACCTTGGAATATAAAATGAAGACTCTAAAATTTTTAAGTGACTTCACCAAGGCATATGCTTGTTTTTCAAACATAGGATATTTTAATTCTGCATTCTCCAAGGCCCTACTCATATATGCAATGGGTTGCTCATGGCCTTGATCATTTTTTTGAAGTAATACACCAACAATAGTATCTTCAGAGGCAAAAGAGAAAATCTGAAAGTCCTTAGAATAATTTGGACTAATAAGGACGGGAGCTTCAGATATGGCAGTTTTAATATCTTGGAATGTTTTTTTACTTTCATCATTCCATTCAAACTTAACATCCTTCTTAAGCAACTTATATATAGGTTTCAAAATCTTATCATAATTAGGAATGAACCTATGAACAAAGTTGGTTTGTCCTAAGAAGGATTGGAGAGCCTTCTTTGAAATAGGTAAGGGTACCTTTCCAATTGCTTCAACTCTTTCTGGGTCTAACTTGACCCCATCTTTTGAAATAATATGGCCCAAGAGTTTACCTTCCGTTACCCTAAAAACTGATTTAGCAGGTTTTAAGGAAATCTCAAACTTTCTACACCTTTCAAAAACCTGTTTAAGATGATTAATATGAATCTTTCCATCCTTAGAAAAAATAGTTAAGTCATTTTGATATATTTCTATTAATTTTCCAATTAATCCCCTAAAGGCATAATTCATAGCTCTTTGAAAAGTAGATCCAGCATTTGATAAACCAAATGGAATTCTTAAATATTCAAAGGTACCCCATGGAGTGGTAAAAATAGTCTTATGCCTATCTTCTTCCTTAAGTCTGATCTGATTATATCCTGAAAAATAGTCAAGCATAGAAATCATTCCTGATCTTGTTACCCTTTGTAGCAAAGTTTCCATCTTGGGAAGAGGATAATTGTCTTTTGTGCATGCAATATTTAAATTCCTGAAATCAATACATAGTCTAATTTTTCCATTCTTCTTCCTAGCAACAACCAAGTTTGAGCACCATGAAGAATGTCGAGTTTGGGCTATAATTCCCGATGCTAAAATTTTCTATAACTCCTGTTGAACCAAAGGAGCTAATTTGGGGTTAATCTGACTCAACTTCTGTCTAAAGGGATTAGTGTCTTCTTTTAAAGGAATCACATGTTGAATCACATCCTCCCTGTAGACCTTTAGTTCATCATAAGTGAAAGCCAAAACATCCCTATATTCCATTAATATTTTGACAATTTGATTTCTTTCTTCTATAGGGGTAGTTTTGCCTACTTTCACCATTCTAGGCTCTTCGTCACTTCCTATGTTGACTTCCAAGTGGTCACATGTTTTTTCATTTGACACTTCTTTATGCTTGTGTCCATCTTGTCTATCAAAAATATTTTCTTGAGCAATAAGACGCCTAGGGATTGGATTAGTCTTATTGTCATTTTCTGTGTAGTTACAACCCTCCTCTTTACCATTGGTGTGAAATTCAGAAAATTATTGAATTTGAGTCAAGAATCTAATGGCTTGTTTATCATCATCAAATATTTGCCAATGATCCATGTTATCCGGAACCGAGGGTCTAAAGATTACTTCCACCGAAACATTTTCTTTAATCAATTCATGGGAAAGTTGAAGTGTGGAAGCAGTTATAGCAAGTTCATCAACATTATAATTTCGTTCCCTAGGAATAGCAATAAGATTCAAAGCATCAAGATCTTCCATAGAAACCCATATTGCATTCCTATATTTCTTTAACCTTTCTGATTTGCAAGCAAACTTATTCTTAAGTTGTTGAATGACCAAATCTGAGTCTCCCTTAATATTCAAACATTTAACACCCATGTCTTTGAAAACCTCTAAACCAAGCAACAAAGCCTCATATTCAGCCACATTATTAGTAGCATCAAACTCCAATCTATAAGCAAACTTAAATTTCTGACCATTTGGAGATTGAATTACTATTCTTGCACCTTTTCCCGATCTAAAAAAAGCACCATCAAAATTCATATACCAAACGTCATCAACTCTATCATCTTTAAATTCTTCTTCAAAGGGCACAATAGAGTTGGACAAAACAACATAATTACCAAGATCATCCTCACTATATTTTAAATCATCCACAAGATTTCTTGGGTCTTCAACATGATACTTCCTATACAATTCCCTATTTAACTTAAAAGTATTTCCATTTGGGGTAGGGATGGTCGCATAGGTTAAATCCATTTGTAAGTTACCTCCCAAAGTTGTCGTTGCCTTCCTATTAAGCAACATTCCCCATGCATCAGGGGCATCAATCACAACAATATATATTTCAAACATGATGTTTGGGAAAGATGCCAAGTGTACTTGTAAACCCTTGATTAATCCATGCACTTCAATTGTTCTACTATCCATGGCACAAATGTTATGATAAGGTCTAGATATCCTTAAGTTTAATTGTTCCATTACCTTTTTAGTCATAACATTTGAACTAGCCCCTGAATCTAACATGCAATTATGTAGCACTTTACTATTTACAAGCAAAGAAAGGTAGAAAGGTTGATTCTTCTCATTCCCCCTATCCCAATTTTGCAAAATTGCTGGTGCATCTTGGTAAGCCACTATTGGTTGTCTATCAACAATATTTTTAGGAGGATCTTCTATGGCTTTAAGTAATTTTTCCCTTTGTGAAGGGATCTTCATGATTTCCGAAACCGGAACCAACATCTTTGCATTATTTAGCCAACCACCTAAATCAATATTCAACTCTAAGCTTGCATGTACATTTGACTTAGGAGCTAGAGCTACCTTGGGAATACTAGCTTGATTTTTATCTTGGTTCCTATTTCCATTTCTTTGGTAGGTAATGCCTTTATACTTAGCCATTTCTAAGACTTGTTGGGGTGTAGGCTTAGGCCCAAATTTTTCTGTTGCCTTGTCAACACCATTATTCATGTAAACTGCACTATTATGATGTTCGGAAAATTCCATCCAATCATACATTCCCACATGGTATTTCCTACCACACATGTTAACTTGTTCATTTCCTTGATCACCATTATCATCTTCATTACAACCCTCAAGAAAAATTGGACAAGTTGTTTCCTCATGAAACTCACCACAAGGCCTACAATAAGGTATGGCTTGATGCTCTACCAAGTTGGTGGACTCAAAAGGATTAGGTGGACTTTGATCATGTGGAGGAGGTCTCTTAGGCCATTTGTCATTTGGCTTATGAAGAGGTCGATTATTTTGAGATCTCTCCATAGTGATCAATCTATTTTGTAAAGCATTAATTTGATTGGCATGGTTAACTTCCATTTGTTTGATCAATTGAGTCAACTCCTTAATACCATCGTTAGAAGACTCTTGACATTCTACATTATTCTTTTTTTATTCATTGTTTTTAGAAGAAAAACCTCTAGTAAAACCAGGAATGTTTGACTTCCTAGCATCTTGCATATTCTTGTCTATTCTTATTGCATATTTTTGTGCTTCCGCAAGAGATTGTGGATCCTTATCCCTTAGTTGATATCTCATTTCTCCCTCAAAATCCTCCATGTAATGAATCAATATGGATGTTGGAGGAGGTTTTATATCTTGATGGAGAATTTTAACCAAGTCATTAAATTTTTTGTTGAATTCTTCCATGGTTTCATTTTCCTTTTTCTGACTTGTACTAAGGGTAGCTAGTAAGTATCTATTTTATTTCTGATCAGCCCATCTTTTCATAAACTCAGTTATTATACTATCTAGGGTGTTAAACTTATCTGGATCAAATTCAGAAAACCATTCTGCAACATCTCCTTCTAAAGAATATGCAAATAAAGTCATTTTCACATCTTCCTCATCATGACCACGGCAACATTTCCCAATACATAAGTTGAAATTTAAGATGTGGGATTTGGCACTAATAGAATTATTTCCCTGAAAAGTAAGCAACTTATCAATTGCTTTGTCAGGAATGACATGAGGGGCACCTTGAATGGCTGCAAAATTCAAGGGCACTAGAAAATCAGTCATGATTGAATTAGGATTAGTTGTTATAGTATTACAATTGGTTGATTATTATTAGTTGAAAACAGGTGATGTATATCAGAGATTGCTTCTTCTCCAAGACTATCAAGGAGCCTACGAGGAACTAAACAGTTTTCTCTCCTCCTATACACCTTTTCAGGTTCAAGAAGAGCATCAACCAACCCTTGCGGGTTACTCCTAGTAGGGTACCTCACAAAATTATTCAATGGAGTCGCCACTTGTAAATTAAGCAATATCAAATAACAAACCCAAGTTTAAAGAATTTTTAGGGAGTAAATTATTACTTTGTTCATTAAAGAATAAATCAAAGTTAAGTCGTTTTGACCAAGGATAAAAGACTTATCCCCGATAATGGCGCCAAAGATGTTGCCATCCTAATACACACTTGCAAACGTGAACTAAGTCCTACTCACTTAGTGTGTCCTTGAAGGGACAATGCCTAGGTTCAAAGCCCACGCTGCCACTTTGACTTGAACCTCTTCCATCTAGGCTTACTCCTAGGGAAGCCAAGGAGGGTAGACCCTAGTTACGATGTGAATTATTAGATGAATTCTAGGAGTTAATTTTAGTTTGTTAAAGGTGAGGGGAAACTAGCCTATATGGAAAGCAACAATGAAAGTGCAAATCTTTCAATGAGAGTCAAACTTTCCCTAAGTCAACTATGACTAGTGCCTAAGGTTGGGCAAGGGGTCAATTAGATTATACAAGAATTAGATACAACTACAAGATATAAACAATGCTATAGGATACAACAAGAATTACGTTACAATTGAGATATACAAATTGAAAAGATACAAATTTAA
>ML794575.1:106441-123496 GCA_009831015.1 Picea engelmannii
AGTACATGGTCAAATTATTGAAGAGATTCGACATATTGGAATGCAAGCCCATGAATACACCCATGGAAGCGAAGCTGAAGCTGTTGGTCGATACTTTGTTAGAGTTGATTGATGCCACACTGTACAGACATATTATTGGATCACTAATGTACCTGACATACATCAGACCAGACATTTGTTTTTCCATGAACACCTTGAGTCAGTTTCTGGTAGAACCCAGACGTGTTCACCTAGTGGCTGAAAAACATGTGATGAGGTACCTTAAAGGTACAATAGATTATGGTCTTAGCTATGATGGAAATCATGATTTCACATTGAGTGGATATACTGATGCAGATTGGGCAGGAAGTGTCTCTGACAGGAAAAGCACTTCAGGATGTTGTTTCAGTTTGGGATCAGCTATGATCTTGTGGCAGAGTAGGAAGCAATCTAGTATTGCTCTCAGCACAATGGAAGCAGAATACATTGCTACATGTTCTACTATTTGCGAAGCTATATGGCTTTGAAAGTTGTTGACTGACCCATTTGACTTAGAGATGAGAGAAAACTTGATTTTATGTGACAACCAGAGCTGCATAAAAATGGCAGAGAATCGTGTATTCCATGACAGGTTGAAGCACATAGAGATCCGTTATCAATACATACATGACATGGTACAGAGAGGAGCGTTAAAGATCCAGTACATTAGCACGTATGAACAGGTTGTTGACGGGTTGACCAAGCCCCTATCTCCTAAGAAGTTTGAGTACTTCCGAGATAAGATTGGCTTAGTCCGAAAGGACCTTAGTCGAAAGGGGGAGTAGTTGTTGTGATGGCATATTCCTTGCTTCTAACCCAGTTGTCAGACGTAAAGCAAGATGAGATGTGTTCCTTGCTTCTGACCCAGTTGTCAGATGTAATGCAAGATGAGATGTGTTCCTTCCTTCTGACCCAGTTGTTAGATGTAAAGCAAGATGAGATGTGTTCCTTTCTTCTGACCTAGTTTTCAGATATAAAGCAAGATTAGATGTCCCTTGCTTCTGACCTAGTTTTCAGACGTAAAGCAAGATGAGATGTTCCTTGCTTCTGACCTAGTTGTCAGATGTAAAGCAAGATGATATGATGAGACTAGCACTGAGATTCCGATTGGATAACTGTGACATAAAGTCAGTCTAGTATCCTGCTTTCGACCAGATGGTTGTGTCGTAAAGCAAGATGAGTATCTTGCTTCCAGCTTGAGTGTTGTGACGTAAAGAAAGATAATGAGACAAGTACTGAGCTTCCAGCTTGATAGTTGTGACATAAAGCCAGTCTTGTATTATGATGAACCAACCTTGTGCTGTGATGATGATGATGTATCAGTTTTTATACTAATACATATTGATGTAGATGATGATGGCATTCCTTTGAGAATGACGATGTTGCCGATGAAGAAAACTTCTGATGATTTATGGATACGCCAGTTAGTGTTCCAAGATGATATTGATGATGTTGTCCTCTCACCCACTTGATGTTGTTGATGATGTTGTCCTCTCTCTCTCGCATGATGCTACTGAAGAATACCCTTCTTGTTAAGGGGGAGTGTTGAAATAATGTAACTACAAAGAGTATTCTTATTATTATTGATATATTATTCATAGGAACAATCCCCATTGTGGATTGATCATGTCGGTTATTGTAATGGGATCAAATCCCCTTTTGCGGATTGGTCAAAAGACAATTGTAATAGGCAAAATAAGAAGCCGGCCCCAATAGATATTAAAGAAACCTAGAAATATAATAAAGGTGGGTTTACCCACCCAGTTTGAGAATTCGGCCCTGCCAGTGAAGAGACACTTCACACATTCCAGACTTGTATAAATAAAGAGGCCAACGCCTCACTTAAACACACAACTCACTTTCTCATTTGAGAGACAAGTTCAGATTTGCTGCTGGAGAAGAAGGAGAGAGAGAGTGGTGCATATCTGGGAGAGCACTTTATGTATTAGTTTAAGAGATCTCTTGGCATTGTATTGGCTCTCTATATTAAGGAAGTTTTGCTGGGTTTTCTTCCCCTAGAGGGTTTCCCAGGATAAATGTTGTGTCTCTTGTGATTTTGTATTTCTCAGTGATATTGGATTATGATATTGTTATCTAATGAAATGAAAACATCTATAATAATGTCTTAAACATTAACAGGGGCAACAAAAGGTGTAGGTCGGGGATGGTCTCACGGCGCATAGGATGCGTCCTTTATATAAGAACTCAATTTTCCGGGCTGACCTGCGAAGCTAGGGTGGCAACACTTAGTGAGCATCCAATAGTCATTTGGCAATAGGGGGAGGAGGCTTTGGTGAAATAATTTGTAAGGGTAACTAAAATCTTTCAATTTTAAGAAACCCTTAACTCATTGAACATTTCAACCTTGGACTTAATTCCCTAAATACTTTGAAGGTTTAACAATTAAGAGTGGTTTTCTTTCATCTCTAATACTTGTGCTTAATATTCTTTATTGATGTATTGATGATATTGATGTATTGGTGATGAGGATCTTCATATTGATGTTATAAATGTTATATCATGCTTTGATCTCTTATATCCTGGACAAACACAAAATAAGTAAAGTGGTTAGCTTGTTTGTTGTATTCTAGTATTTTCTAATTGTAAATATTGTATCTAGTGTTATTTGATTGAGTTATTCTTTTGTAAGTAATATTGTAATCATATTTGTAAAGGAACCCCCTTTAAATTTAGTTTAACCCTTTCCAAACCTTAGACACTAGTCTTAGTTGACATAGGGAAAGGGATACTTGACATGCTAACCTTTTCATCTTGCATTGCTGCCTTAGCATCATAGATTAGATCCCCTCTAACCTTAAAAAATTAAAACCAACTTCTAGAACCTAACTCTAAAACTTATCTAGTAACTAGGGACTACCCCCCTTGGCTTCCCTAGGAGTGAGCCTAGACAGAAGAGGTTCAAGTCAAAGTGACAGCGTGGGCTTTGAACCTAGGCAATGTGCCTCCAAGGACACACTAAGTGAGCCAGACTTAGCTTACGTTTGCAAGTGTGTATTAGGATGGAAACAGACCTCAAGTTGGCTTTAAGTTTCAAATGTCAATGAAGGTTTTGTTGATGTTTTAGGACAGCCAACAGTTTAGGAACTTCTTGTTGATTTCTTATGGTTACATTCAAAATTTTAGGTTCTCTAGCATGTAGTTTTAGTCACCAAGGGTTAGCAGTAGCACATGCATACTAAAATAAATGTAACACACCTAGAGATCTTTACAGCTGAAAATATAGTAGTTCTACACTCTAACATACATGAAATTAAACAAAGGTATTTTTGGTCAACATGACCCTAGATAAAACCCCCCCGGGGAAAACCAGTTTGGAATATATGTCTATATATGAGGAGAATAGATGGTGGAATACATCAAGTAAAAAATATAAGTGAACCTGATACAATAGAAGCTTGATCCAAGATGAAACACAAGTCCAAAAGAAGAAAGAATGCCCTAGGATGTTGCGCCCCCCAGAAATGTTGCCAAGACTACTGAAATGGAGCCAGATGCCAACTGGAAGCTCTGAACAAGAAACCCCTCAACAATACTCTGATACTGAAGTGTAGCTTCCCTTTGAAACATACCTCACTGCAATCTGATCTCTCTAAGTACTCCCCACTAATGATGCACCCTCCTCCTCAAGTGCGCCCTCCTTAGAACTAGAAGCTCCTCACTAAATAAACTGGGCACTAAGCCTCCATGAGCCCTCCATGCAAGGAGGTGCCCAAGATTTCCTCTCCCAATGCCTGAAACCTCATCCTCTTGCTCTCTTTGAATCTCTCCAAGTGAACAAATGAGTGAATGAATCCTCCTTTTCCCCTTGCGCCCTCCTTAAGGAAGCATAAGGAAAACTAAAAGTTGGGTGGATGAGATCATCTCATCTTATCCCTAATCAATGGTTGACATCATCTCAAGTGAATTAATTGTCAAATTAGGCTTAAATGACCAAATTTCATTTTGACTTAAATCTCCTAAGTCAAAGTGAAATTAGACATAAAGTACATGGTACAAGGTACATAGTACTTCCCTCATGTGTTTAGAGGCTCACAAACACAAGGGGACCACTTTCCAAGGTACCCAAATCTCAACACATGTTCTCCAGAACACCCCAGTGAAGAACATGAACATGCAGAACCAGTTATTGCACCTAAGACTAGAAAGAGACTAGTATGGCTTGAAACCACCTTGTAGGAAGAAGAAAAGCAAAAATCTCCCAGTGGCACCTTCAGACAAAGTAAGAAACCCAAAATATTTTCCATTATGAAACACTTATGACAAGTATTTTCAATGCAGAACCTTCCACCTTTGAGGAAGTAGTCAAACAAAAATAATGGAAGGAGGCCATGACAAAGGAATACCAATCTATTATGAAAAATGATGTATGGGAAGTTGTGCCTAGACCTAAAGAGAAGTTTGTAGTCACTTCAAATGGGTTTATAAGATAAAGCATGTTGTGGATGAAAGTATTGACAAATACAAGCCGGGATTTGTGGCTAGAGGTTTCTCTCAATAGGAAGGAGAAGGTTATGAAGAGACATTTGCTTTGTTTACCAGATATACATCTATTAGAGCCATCATATGTCTAGAAACATCAATGGGTTGGA
The DNA here is from genome assembly GCA_009831015.1 of Picea engelmannii. NCBI lineage: Eukaryota > Viridiplantae > Streptophyta > Pinopsida > Pinales > Pinaceae > Picea > Picea engelmannii. The sequence continues at coordinate 111,070 of ML794575.1, forward strand.
GTTTACACCAGATGGATGTAAAGACCGCTCTTCTCAATGGAGTGATTGAGGAAGAAGTATACATAGAGCAACCTCAAGGTTTCGAGGTACACCCAAAAGAAACCCATGTATGCAGATTGAAGAAGACCTTGTATGGACTAAAGCAAGCTCCAAGAGCTTGGTATTCACGTATTGATAGATACTTGACAAGACTTGGATTTTCCAAGAGTCATGTCGATCCAAATATCTATTACAAAGTTGTGAATAATGCACTTGTGATTCTACTGTTATATGTTGATGATTTGTCCCTAACTAAGTGTAGAGACTCTCATTATTCAGTGTAAGGAGCTAGACATTGACTTTGATATGAAGGATCTTGGTCTCATGCACTACTACTTGGGATTAGAAGTATGGCAGAAGTGTAGTGAAGTCCTCCTAGGACAAGGGAAGCATGTTGTAAAGATCCTTCAGAAGTTTGGGATGATGGATTGCAAATCCATGGCAACTCCCAAGGTAACAGATTTGGGGAAGTTGAGAGACTATGATTCTGATCTAGTAGACTCGTCCTTGTACCAACAGTTGATTGGATCCTTGATGTACTTGGAGATTATTAGGCCAGGCATGTGCTTTGCTGTGAACATGTTGATCCAGTTCCAGGTGGAACCTAGACAAGAGCATTGGATAGCTACAAAGCATATCTTGAGATATCTTTGTGGGACGATAACTTATGGTTTGAGATATGCCTCAAAACAATGATATAAAACTGCATGGATTTACTGATTCAGATTGGGGAGGGAGTATGGATGACAAAAATAGTACTTTTGGTATGTGTTTCAGTTTGGGATATGCTATGATATTATGGGCTAGCAGAAAACATAAGTTTGTTTCACTCAGCACTCCAAAAGAAGAGTTTATTGCAGCTTGTGATGCTTGTACGAAAGCAGTTTGGCTCCGTAAGCTGATTTTTGCATCGTTTGATCAAGTGTTGGATTCGATCATGATATGTTGTGATAACCAGAGCTGTGTAAATCTCTCAGAGAACCCGATGCTCCATGGGAAGTTGAAGCACATTGAGATCAAGTACTATTTTCTCTGTGATAAAGTCCAGGGGGAAGAAGTGGTTCTCTAGTGTATATCCACTGATGAGTAGACTGCAGATATTTTGACGAAGCCTTTTTCCAAGATAACGTTTGCATACTTGAGGGACAAGCTAGGGCTCATGGAGATTTCTCCCTTGGTTGAAAGGGAGGAGATGAATTCCTCAGTTGGGAGGGAGCACTGATATGTGGTATCATGGACTATCAGTGAGTTGTGGATTTGTATCATGCTAGTACAACTTAGAGATGGTCATACAACTTAGATATGATGCTTGCATCATGCTAGATATGATCATGCTAGTGCAACTCATATATGATACATATGGTTGGAGTTGTTGATACAGTGGCCTCAGGAGCATCGTGATAGTACAACTTAGAGGTGGGCATACAACTTAGATATGATGTATTGTCATCATGCTAGTTATGTTCATGCTAGTACAACTTATAGATGATGTTGGTGAGCCACATTATGCTAGAAATGGCCATGCGAGTACAAATTAGATGTGACATACAACTTAGATATGATGTATTGACATCATGATAGATATGTCATGCTAGTATGGCTTAGAGATGATGTAGGAGGCTCATGCCATGCTAGATATGTCATGCTAGTATGGCTTAGAGATGATGTAGGAGGATCATGTCATGTTAGATATGATCATGAGAGTACAACTTAGATATGATGCACTAGCATCATACTAGACATGTCATGCTAGTACAACTTAGAGATGGTCATACAACTTAGAGATGACAAAGTGAGGCACTGATCTACATCATGCGAGTACAAATTAGAGGTGGCATACAACTTAGATATGATTCATTGGCATCATGCTAGATATGTCATGCTAGTATGGCTTAGAGATGATGTAGATGATACTCCAGATCATGCCAGTACAACTTAGATATGATGCATTCACATCATGCTAGTACAACTTGTAGGTGATGCAGCTGATGACATTGTTAATCTAGGATGATATCAGATGATGTGATTTGATTGTTGTGGAGACTGTATGTCTCTGGGCAGTAACTGTATGCTATTGTGGTGGATGTGTTCCATTGTTAGTGATTGTGTGTCACTAGCTAGTAGCTGTGTGCTACTAGGAGTGGTTGTGCACCACTGGATAGTAGTTGTATACTACTATGGATAGACACAATTGTGTTCTATTGGATGGCATTGTTTTGATTTCTATGGATACCATCACTAGTGTTGGGGATGATTGCTAGCTAGATGGATAGTGATGATGGTGCTCGTGATTTGATCTGTGTGATCATGAGCTAACCTATGTGGCTATGATGATGTTACCAGTAGAATAGTTTTTTTTTTCTCAAGATCATTACTGATAATACCTCCCTAGCTAGGAGGGAGTATTGATGTTACAGTAACTGCAGGAGGTATTAACCTCCATGTGTAACATTTGAAGAGACTAGAATATTTCGGGAAGCTAGAGAAACCCTAAACGGTTGGATAAGAACCCTAGAAGACAAGTCGACTCAAGAGAAAATGTAATATTAAGTTATTAGACTCCAACAAGAGAAGTCAACCCAGTTAGGTGACTTGAAGAACTATAAACAGAGGGCACTTGAGCTCATTTGGACTCACTCACTCTCATGACTTCATAAGGACTAGTGGTGCGCATGACTGAAGGAGACCTGCAACTGCTACAATAGTGACTTGGTCTTTGGTTTATGGTTTGGAATTTCTACTTGGTGCACTAGCTTTGGAGAAAGATACGTTATCCTGGTTGGCTATCTGCTCTAGTGTTTTCTTCTGGAATTATTCTAGCTGTCAAGGTTAAGGTGCTCGGGGGTGGATTGTGCCTATGGTTGGGTGACAATATAGAGATATTGTCTATGGTGAAACGAGCACAACTATTATTTTTAATAGTTTGGTCTAGCACCAATCAAAAAGTGGTGATCAGGCTTGTCTTAATGTGGACACCAGGGTTCAAAACTACTTGAGTGGGTGTGAATGAAACCTGATGCAAACCTTGGGTGATTTTGACAACATATATATGTCCCTCGCAGCATGACAACTTAGCCAAAGGGACAACTTTAAGATTTCATAAGAATTATTTCCTCTTCTTAAGAAAATAATGTGCCTTTTCGATAACAACCTTTGAATGAGCAAATCCTTCCAAGGGTCCTCCCCCTCAATACTACAAACAATCGATTTGTTTCTAGGATCTTCTCCTATGTAAGGAATCAATATGTCAATGAAACCTATGCTACATTCTTATTTCTATAGAATGCACATGCCAAGGAAACACGTGGAAAAATGTCTCTCCATCATATCCAATTTACCAAAAATACACCATGTAAAGCAGCAAGAAATGTAATAAATATGACAAACCTGCAAAATCTTAGTTGAATGAAATGTCTTCAAAGTGCCACCACTAAATATTATTAGATTTTAGTTTATCTAAGCACCAACCCCACATGGAGGAGGGAGAGAAACCAATACCAAATTGAATGCCAAGGTACCTTGTAATGTCCCCCACCTCTTGATGAAGAGGTATTGAGGAGACTCAGTCGCCTAGGCATCCCCACTAGGCCATAGTTCCACACTAAGGGGAGAGGTCAACTAAACTAAGATTATATTCTTAAGTTGACTTGATGAAAAGGTGAAAAAGGAGTAAAAGATAACTCAATGAAGGAATATAAGAGCTGTAGGATTTAACCCTAGGGGTTAACCTAACTCAACAGAGAAATAGAAGAAAAGTATAAATAGAAGGCTGGGGCACACCTATGAGGCATTCTGGATTTTGGTAATTGTTTGTTCTTGCTCTTAAGCATACAATTTAGGGGTTTTTTTGTTACAAACCCTTGTGAGAAACTCAGTGGTGAAAGACCCACTCACCTTGTTCCAAGTTTGGTCTCAAGGATGAAAGACTCCACCCACACCATTCTACACTCATCACATATCCACCTATCAGTTCAGGAAAATAGCAGGGCCTTACTATTCAGGAATTTCCAGCAAGGGTGCACCATCACTTGAAGAGGAGTTCGATCCAGCCATTCAGAAGAGCTTGGGGGAATTCCAACTCGTGGGTTCTATTTGCAGGTCCTCAACCATCATTTTGGAGGTTTTCTTGAGGAGATATCACCATCAACTCTTCAGTTGCAGATTGGGATGACCTTGAGGCAAGGAGGACGTCCTGTGATTCAGTATTTCTCGGATCTAGGGAGTTTTACCTAGGATTTGAACCTGAAACTTCTCCTACAAGGTTTTCATAGCCCGATCTACCATTCTAGAGAGTTTCATAGGTTTTGGAGGTGTCCTTCATTCAAAGAAACCTGTTGAGTGATTCAGGGCTTCAGGAGGGCGCAAACTGCATTAGGGTTTTATCCATTGATGGAGCAGGATTGAGTATTTGGGCTTCATACTTCCGGGAGAGGGTTCCTTGGTCCCGATCTACATTTTGGTGGAGTTTGGCACGATTTGAGCATCTCCTTTAGCCAGGCCGAATTATTGGTCCCTTTCAGCCAACAAGACGTTCCAGCAGCCCAGAGGGGGTTGAGCGTTCATCTCTTGTTGGCATCTTGGGATTCCATCTTATATCCAGCCTTTGGAGGCATATTTTGTATTAGTAGGAGCATTTTGTAGTAGCTCATATCTATTATCTATGAGGGCCATCTAAGGATTATTCCAGATCTGCTCTATATTGTATATGATTCATGCTTTCCATAATAAAGGTCAGATCTATGTTTGTGCTTTCCATATCTTGAGTATGTTTGTGATCTTGCATGTGTTGGATAGATATTGTATGAACACCATTTAAATAACTGAAACAACCCTAAGACCGAAACACCAAGATCCACCTGCACAACAATAACAATCAAATCAGTGGTAGTTAGTGGTTTCAAGAAAAAAATTGGCTTGGGATCATTACAGTGGTATCAGAGCTTTGATCCTCCAAACCTGTGGAGGGATTGGCACATGCGGAGGTACAGTGGAATCTTCATCGGCAGAAGGAAGAAACCAACCAATGAAACAGAAGCTGAAATGGAAGGTTCAGGGGATGACCGTGAGCCCCAGGGCTTGGCCTTCTTGGTAGCCGAATTTAGCAAGTTCCAGCAGACCCTAAACCTCACAGAAGGCAACTTGGTCCACCATTTATAGAAGAACCAAGAAACAAACCAAAGGGGACAGACCAAAATCACTGAAACCTTGAAGAAGGTATATGAAAACCTGAGGAATATTGATGAGAACTAGTCCCGGATAACTGATCTCTTGATGCAGATGACTCATTAGGGGAAGGACCCTGGGATGTATGGAAACAAGGTGGCTAGTGGATCTGGTGGAACCCATGGTGAGATCAGATATAATCCGAAGAGAACCCCTAGATTTGAAGGAAGCCATGGAGGAGGCACGTCCTATGGGCAGATGGGTAGCAGGGCTAACCCTAGGCCATACATGCCCACGTTCATAGATGAGAAAGGGAAACATGAAGAGGTGGATGATTTTTTTGAGAAGATGGCATGATGTACTAAGGATTACTATGGGTTGGATATGGTGATTCAAAGGCAGATGTCCCTGGATCAATATTGCCAACTCAAGTTCAGAAATAAGCCTAGGCTGAAGCATAGGAACAACTTTGAGTTTGAACGAAGAGCAGGGAAGATAGAGATCCCTTACTTTGATGGTACGACCAAGATGGCAACACAGGCATGGGTGCAAAATATGGATACCTATATGCAACTTAACCCCGTGAGGGAGATGGAAGCCATCAATTTTTCCACTATGTACTTGGATGGAAAAGCTCATGATTGGCGGTATCATGGAATCACCAGACTAGGCCACAATCAGATAGTAACCTACACAGAATTCACTCAGAGACTCATTGATAGGTTTGATCAAGGAGATCTTGAGCTACACTTCTGGGATCTCACACAACTCAAGCAAATAGGTACGACTAAGGCATATATTGAAGAATTTCAGAGGTTGGCAGTGATGGTGCAAGACATTTCTCCAACCATACTCATGATGCTCTTCACGGAGGGGTTGATGGAACCCTTGAAAGGTTGGGTGAAGTCTTTTAAGCCTACCAACCTACAAGATGCTATCTGGAGGACGAGGGATCTAGGACCAACTTCTAAGCCAAAATTTATACCCAGACCACCTCTTAACATGGGAGGAAGAGACCAAAGGCCTCCAATGAACCAGGGAGGACATGACCCAAGGGGTTTTGACAGGGGCCATGACAGAGTGGATGAGAACACCAGGAGGGAGTTGAGAAGCAAGGAACTTTTCTTCACTTGCAAAGAACCATGGAACCCAACACACAAATGCACGGGATGTGGTCAAGTGCACTACATGGAGGTCACTTTAGACAACGACGAGGAGGAGGAGAGCGGCTAGATATAGAACATTGAGGCCGAAACTATTGAGGAAGTAGAGGAAGAGATCACAGGACAGGTGGGACAAGACATGATAGTATGGCTACCTTGGAATCTATCAGTGGAGTGCCCAAGTATAACACCTTCCAGATGAGGGGAGTCTTGCAGGGACAGAAGGTATCAGTTCTGATTAATGGGGGAGCCTCTCATAACTTCATTGATTCAACATTGCTGAAAAGGAGGCACATACCCACAATAGAGTTTGAAGGGTTCAAGGTGGAGGTAGTAGGTGGAATCATTATGCCTTGTGACAGATACATTCCTGGCATGAAGCTTACCTTGGGTAGGCATGAGCTGGTACATGACATCTATGTCATGGACCTCCCAGATACCAACATCATCCTGGGAGTTCAGTGGCTCAATACGTTGGGGCCTATCACCACCAACTACAAGACCATGGAGATGTCATTAACAGAGGAGGGTGGACAAAAGGTAGTGCTCTGGGGCATGACAGGGAATGTTGTAAAGGTGAGAACGACCAGGAGAATGGAGGCCATCTTCCGAAGAGATGAGATAGTGTATGCAGCAGAATGCAGGATTTCAACATGTGTGGATGAGCAGGGCAAGGTTCACTACACCCCATAGATCAAAGAAATCATTGACAAACACCACAAGGTGTTTGGACCGATTCCCCCAGAGGTACCACCAAACAGGGGGTTTGAGCACATTATTGAGCTAGAGGAAGGAGCTAGACCAGTCATTACCACACCGTACAGACATCCAAAGAAGTACAATGATGAGATAGAGAAGGCCATCAAGGAACTTTTGGACATGGGGCACATCAGGCCAAGCACTATCCCTTTTGCTTCTTCAGTAGTGCTGGTGAAGAAGAAAGATGGCGCTATGAGGATGTGCATTGACTTCAGGGCCTTGAATAAAAAGACCATCGAAAACAGGTACCCGATACCAAGGATTGATGAGCTGCTAGATGAATTGCATGGAGCCGTCTACTTCACAAAGATTGACCTTCGTTCTGGCTATCATTAGATCAAGATGAGGGAGGAAGAAATCTCAAAAACAACTTTCATATGTCATTACGACCATTATGAGTTTTTGGTGATGCCCTTCGGGTTAACCAATGTGTTGGCAAATCTTTAGCAAACAACACATGCTTGTATAGCACATGCTTGTATACTTGTCATTGATGGAAAGTACAACAGTGAAGATGGCATGAGTACAAAAAGTATGAAATAGATGGGAATTATGAGAAGACGCTGCATAAATGGTTTGTAGGGTTTGGTCATAACGGATTCTATATGCTGTAATGCATCATCCGATTCAATTATCAGGAGATCATGATGGATTTTTGAGCTGGAATGATGTCTCTGGAGGGGACACCAGTTGTACCAGATACTCAGAAAGGACTTGTTCGTGTAGCTAGGGGAGATGAGGGTTTGTTGCACTTTCAATGGCTTAATCAAATAAGTAATGTGGTAGAAGTTGATCAAATTGTATTTCTAGATGAAGCTGTATTTGAAAAGGTCCAGGAAACCCCCAAGCAAGTGTACATTTTGAAATTCAAGGAGGATGATCGCAAATTATTTTTCTGGATGCAGGTTCCCGATGACCATCAGATCAAGTGTTGATCGGGACTGTTGATCTAGACCGTCGACTCCATTTCGGAGTTTCGCGACTCACATCTTGGAGAGGCAAGAAATATGACAATTGAAATCGCGATATGCGAAATCATGATTTAATCGCAGCCATCGGATCAAGGTTGATCTGAATCGTCGACTCCATTTCGGAGTTGCACGACTTGTGACTTGGAGAGGTAAGAAACAAAACCATCGAAATCACGATATGCGAAATCGCGATTTAATCCTAGCCATCAATTCACAATGTGTTTTGGACCGTTGATCTGAGCTCCAACTCGGAGCTTCGCCTATAGAAACTTGGAGTGATAAGGACCTCTATCGAAGGAATCGCGAGATGAGAATTCACAATAAAATCTGGACTGTAGATTCATCGAATGCGTGGACCGTTGATCTAAGCTTCATTTCAGATTTTTTCTTATCGCAACTTGGAGTGACAAGGACCTCCATCGAAGGAATCGCGAGATGCGAATTCACGATAAAATCTGGACCGTAGATTCATCGAACGCGTGGACCATTGATCTAAGCTTCATTTCAAAGTTTCGCTTATCGCAACTTGGAGTGACAAGGACCTCCATCGAAGGAATCGCAAGATGCGAATTCATGATGAAATCTGGACCATAGATTCATCGAGATCGTGGACCATTGATCTCAGCTCCATCTCGGGGTTTCGGGGATCGCGGCTTGGAGAGTCGAGATGCCTCATCTCCAGACTCACAAAAGGCAAATTCGCGAAAAGCACTTTTTTCATAATCACTTGATCATAGCCTTGGTCATATTGGGGAAGGAGCTAGTGCAAAAAAGCTCTGTATTGGAACTTCAGAGATTGTGACATGAAGTGTTGAGACACTCGGCCACAGGATTGCTGAAATGTCGAAACCCGATTTAAAGGCAATGTCAATAAAGTTCATCCAACGGAGAAGATAAACTGGAATACGATCGGAGGGTTACTATTCTCTCTCACAGTTAACTCCTCAGTTACGAATCTGTTAGCGAAACAGACTCATGATTGTCAATCGGTTGGCGTTTCAGTTGCTCGGACGATTGTCCTTCTTTTGCCTAAGGAGATGCAAAGGGGAACCGCCGTGGGGGTGTGTATAAAAGAAAATGAGATAGACCGTGTGTGGTTGGTGGTTTTGAACGAAAAAATGAATTAAACAGTAAGAAAGGGGAAATCAGAGGATGCGCAGTGTGAGACCAAAGACATGCGCAGTGTGAGATTGAAAAAATGCACAGTGTGAGATAAAACTCAGAGAAGAGTAACATATGAGGAAAAGACTTGTAGCAGAGCAGAATGACAGAACAAGTTGAAGTAGAGCAGACTTGCAGAACAGACAAAGGAAGAGAAGAATTGCAGAACAGTTAGAATAAGACCAGACTTACATAACAGAGAAGAACTGGTAATAATCGATTTATCTGTGTAGTTGCTTGTTTAATTAATCATTTATATTCCAGGGTGGTTGGGAGGTGCTAGGGAGGACTGTTGTTCTCAGAGGTTCAAGTGGGATATTGAACACAGGGAGTTGTAGCTTCCATCTAGTTGCAGCTAGAGAAACCAGGGTGGCAGGGCGGTGCAAGGGAGAACAAGTGTTCTCTGTTATACAGGTTGGAGCTTGTGTAACATGAAAGTTGGTGCTTCCATATAGTTGGTGTTGGAACATTAGGGGAGTTGGTGCTTCCTTTTAGTGGGTGCTAGAGAAACAAGAGAGTCGGTGCTCTCAAACAAGATGCAGCTTGTAAAACAGAGGTAGCAGCCTCACATTGAGTTGGTGCTCAATTATAGATGATGTACAGAACTTAAAAGACTGCCTATCATTTCGAAGAAAAAGAGGTTTTCTCCCTTTATGGGTTTCCTCGTGAAAATCTATCTCTGTGTATACCTTATGTGTGATTGATGCTCTTTACTTTTACTGTCCATATGCTGTATAATGTTGATGATCACTTAAAGAAATATTAAGAATGTTTTAATAGACTTAAAATTGTTTAAGCTCAATAACAACTGATTCACCCCCCCCTCTCAGTTGTCTTAGTAATTTCAACAATTGGTATCAGAGTCAGTTCCTTTTATTCAAAGGTAGATCTGTAAGCTTAAACATGACAAGTCATGAAGGGAATTTAGCCTCTAAGCCCCCTTTGTTTGATGGATTTTTTTTTTCCTTCTGCAAGATTAGAATGAGAACATACTTAATGGCCTTGGGCGCTGATGTTTGGGATGTAGTAGAGACTAGATATACAAAGCCTGTTGTGCTAGCCTCCAAGGATGATAAGTTATAGTTTAGTTTTAATGCTAAGGGAATGAATGCTATCTTGAATGGACTTGCTGAAGCTGAGTTTGTAAAGGTGATGCATCTTGAAACTGCCAAAGCAATGTGGGATAAACTTATTAGAAATTATGAAGGAAATGAGAAAGTAAAAGATGTCAAACTTCAAACATACAGATTGAAATTTGAACAACTAAAGATGAATGAAGATGAAACAATTAGCAAGTATTTTTTAAGAGTTGAAGAACTTGTAAATGCCATGAAGGGTCTTGGTGAGAAGTTTGACAACTCACTCTTAGTTTAGAAGATTTTAAGATCTTTGCCTGATAAATTTAATCCAAAAGTCTCTGCAATAGAAGAATTAAATGATCTCAAAACCTTGTCCATTGATCAACTTCTAGGAACTTTAACTGCATATGAAATGAGAACTAGCAAAGATAAATCTAGTACCAGAGAAGCATCTTTTAAAGCAGACAAGAATGTTGATTCAAAATTAGATGATATTGAGGCAAAATTTGTAAGAAGGTTAAAGAAAGGATCAGGAAAATATCAAGGGAAGTTGCCCTTCAAATAATTTAACTGTGGTAAGATAGGTTATTTTGCATCTAAGTGTCCCCATCAGAAAAAGGACCAGAACTCTGATGATGAAAAGAAGTACAAATACAAGAAATATAATAAGAAGAAAAGTTTGGTTGCAAATAATGACAATTCCTCAGAAGACACCAATAGTGACTCTTCTTGTGAAGATAAGGCAAATGACTTCATGCTTATGGCCAAAGAGGATTATGATAATAAAAGCATAGGCGGTGATGATAATAATGAAGAAGATGTGGTTGATATGAAAGGAGAACTAATCAATGCACTGGAAGAAATTGATAGACTCAGAATTAAGAACAGAAAACAAAAAAAATTGTTGATACAGTTCGAGAAAGAAAGTAAAAAACATGATGAAGACTTTGCTCTGCTGAAAGTGGAATCAGAAGAGGCAAAGAAAATAGAAGACATATTGAAACAACAATTTTCAGAGAAGAAAGTCAGGTGTGAAGCCTTAGAAGAAGAGATAGTAAAAACCAGAAAAGAAATGGAGAAGTTTAAAGGATTGTATCACCAAAATCTGCCAAGTATTAAAGCCTCGGAAGGATTAACATCCATTCTAAATCAGCAAAGAAATTCAAAATTGAAAGCTGGATTGGGATATGAAGAAGGATCAAGTAGTGATCATCCAAGTAATATAGAATCTATCAAGTTTGTCAAATCCTCAAACACTGACAACAATCACTCTGTAGAAACAAAGAAGGAAAATCAACCACCAAGAAGGAATGAAAGAAAAAGCACCAGAACCAAATTTGCAGAATAGAAAGATTATCGACATGAAAGAAATCGACCTTCTCAAAGAAGACAGATTTTTTCAAGGTACAAAGATTTTTTCTATGGTTATTGTTTTTTCTGCTCTAATTTTGGTCACAAAGCTATAAACTGTTCTTTAAGATTTAGATATGAACAATCAAGATATTCAATGAATAACTATCTTCCACAACAAAGATTGAGACAACCAAGCAACAAACAATCACATATTATAAATCATGTGATGACTGGGAGAAGGACACATGTGAAACACAACAACATATATGGGCATAACAATCATTATGATCTATTATTTAGTGAACCAGAATGTTACAATTGTCATAATTATGGACATAAAGTTGTAGACTGTCACTTAAGGAAATACAATCCAGACTTGAACCCCACTACTGAAAATGTCAAGGTCTGGAAGAAGAAAGCAGATGACAAGTGTGGACTAGTATTATCAGCCCAAAAACAAAAGAATCCCTGGTATATTGACAGTGGATGTTCCAAACATATGACTGGAGACAAAATTAAGTTTCTAACTTTAAGTGAAAACAAATCAGGGAATGTAACTTTTGGAAATGATGCACCAGGGAAAATAAAAGGTAAAGGAATGGTAAGCCTGAGTAATGGCAAAGGAAAAGCTCAAGATGTGTTGTTTGTAGATGGTCTGAAACATAATCTACTAAGTGTCAGTCAAGTTTGTGACAAAGGATGTGAAGTTGTTTTTACTTCTAAAGATTGTAAAATAAAG
>ML794575.1:125629-138961 GCA_009831015.1 Picea engelmannii
AAATATTTGAAAGAGATGTTGAAGAAATTTCAGATGGAAGATTCCTCTCCAGTTAGCACACCTATGGTGGTTGGTTGCAAGCTGAGTAAAGATTATATCTCACCTGATGTTGATCAAAGGACATATCACTCTATGATAGGCAGTCTTCTGTACATCACAACATCTCGTCCTGATATAATGCAAGTTGTTGGAATGGTAGGTCATTTTTCAGTCTACTCCTAAACAAAGTCATTTGGTAGCCTTCAAAAGGATATTTAAATACTTGAAGGGAACAATGACTTATGGTATGTGGTATCCCAGAAATCGAAATTTCTAGTTAACTGCTTATTCAGATGCAGACTGGGCAAATTGTGTTGATGAGAAAAAAAGCACCAGTGGAGGAGCATTCTTTTTGGGTGAATCATTAGTTGCATGGCTTAGTAAAAAGCAAGGATCCATTTCATTATCCACTATAGAGGTAGAATACATTGCTGCTGCTACTTGCTGCACACAAATTTTATGGATGATACAAACTCTTGCAGATCTGAAGGTAACTTACACTGATCCCATTCCAATTCATTGTGATAACACCAGTGCCATTAGTGTCTCCAAGAATCTTGTTCTTCATTCCAAGACTAAGCATATTCCAATAAAGTACCATTTTCTCAGAGAACAAGTTACAAACAAAATTGTTCAATTGAATTATATACCTTCTACAGGACAGATTGCAGATATATTTACAAAACCATTAGCGGAAACCCCTTTTGGATATCTTCGTCAAAAGTTGGGGGTTATAATTTCTTGTGTCTAATCTGTTCACTTGGTCAGGGGGAGTACTTATTGAATATCTGGTGTATTTCCAAGATGCTCATAGTTGATGGGGGGAGTATGTTTTGCAACAAATCAGGGGGAACATATTTCTTCTTTGACATTGATATCAAAGGGGGAGAAAAGAGTTCAGGAGGAGAGTCCAAATGCATGTGGGTACTTGAGTTGCCATCAATGCCAAAGGGGGAGAATGTTGGCAAATCTTTAACAGACAGTGCATGCTTGTATAGCGAATGCTTGTATACTTGTCATTGATGGCAAGTACAACAGTGAAGATGGCATGAGTACAGAAAGTATGCAATAGATGGGCATTATGAGAAGATGCTGCAGGAAGGGTTTGTAGGGTTTTTTCATAACGGATTCTATATGCTGTAATGCATCATCCGATTCAATTGTCAGGAGATCATGCTAGAGTTTCGGGTTGGAATGACGTCTCTGGAGGGGACACGAGTTGTACCAGATACTTAGAAAGGACTTGTTCGTGTAGCTAGGGGAGATGAGGGTTTGTTGCACTTTCAATGGATTAATCGAACAAGTAATGTGGTAGAAGTTGATCAAATTGTATTTCTAGATGAAGTTGTATTTGAAAAGGTCCAGGAAACCCCCGAGCGGGTGTACATTTTGAAATTCAAGGAGGATGATCGCAAATTCTTTTTCTGGATGCAGGTTCTTGATGACCATCAGATCAAGTGTTGATCGGGACTGTTGATCTGGACCGTCGACTCCATTTTGAAGTTTCGCGACTCGCGTCTTGGAGAGGCAAGAAATATGACAATTGAAATCGCGATATGCGAAATAGCGATTTAATCGCAACCATCAGATCAAGGTTGATCTGAACCGTCGACTCCATTTCAGAGTTTCGCAACTCACGACTTGGAGAGGTAAGAAACAAAACCATCAAAATCGTGATATGCGAAATCACGATTTAATCCCAACCATCAATTCACGATGTGTTTTGGACCATTGATCTGAGCTCCAACTCAGAGCTTCGCCTATCGCAACTTGGAGTGACAAGGACCTCTATTGAAGGAATCACGATATGTGAATTCACGATAAAATATGGACCATAGATTCATTGAACGTGTGGACCGTTGATCTAAGCTTCATTTCAAAGTTTCTCTTATCACAACTTGGAGTGATAAGGACCTCCATCGAAGGAATCGCGAGATGCGAATTCACGATAAAATATGGACCGTAGATTCATCGAACGTGTGGACTATTGATCTAAGCTTCATTTTGGAGTTTCTCTTATCGCAACTTGGAGTGACAAGGACCTCCATCGAAGGAATTGCGAGATGTGAATTCACGATGAAATCTGGACCATAGATTCATCGAGATAGTGGACCATTGATCTCAGCTCCATCTCAGGGTTTCGGGGATCGCCACTTGGAGAGTCGAGATGCCTCATCTCCAGACTCACGAAAGGAAAATTCGGGAAAAGCACTTTTTTCATAAGCGCTTGACCATAGCCTTGGTCATATTGGGGAAGGAGCTAGTGCAGAAAAGCTCTGTATCAGAACTTTGGAGATCGCGACATGAAGTGTCGAGACACTTGGCCACAGGATTGCCGAAATGTCGAAACTCGATTTAAAGGCAATGTCAATAAAGTTCATCCAACGGAGCAGATAAACTGGAATATGATCGGAGGGTTACTGTTCTCTCTCACATTTAACTCCTCAGTTACGAATCTGTTAGCGAAACAAACTCATGATTGTCGATCGGTTGGCTTTTCAGTTGCTCGGACGATTGTCTTTCTTTTTCCTAAGGAGATGCGAAGGGGAACCGCCGTGGGGGTGTGTATAAAATAAAATGAGATAGATTGTGCGTGGTTGGTGGTTCTGAATGGAAAAATGAATTAAACAGTAAGAAAGGGGAAATCAGATGATGTGCAGTGTGAGACCAAAAATATGCGCAGTGTGAGATTGAAAAAATGCACAGTGTGAGATAAAACTCAGAGAAGAGTAACATATGAGGAAAAGACTTGAAGTAGAGTAGAATGATAGAACAAGTTGAAGCAGAGCAGAATGACAGAACAAGTTGAAGCAGAGCAGACTTGCATAACAGACAAAGGAAGAGAATAATTGCAGAACAGTTAGAATAAGACCAGACTTACAGAACAGAAAAGAAGTGGTAAGAATTGATTTATCTGTGTAGTTGCTTGTTTAATTAATCATTTATATTCCAAGGTGGTTGGGAGGTGCTAGGGAGTACTTTTGTCCTCAGAGGTTCAAGTGGGAGCTTGAACACAAAGAGTTGTAGCTTCCATCTGGTTGTAGCCAGAAAAACCAGGTTGGCAGGGTGGTGCAAGGGAGAACAAGTGTTCTCTATTATACAGGTTGGAGCTTGTGTAACTGGAAGTTGGTGCTTCCATCCAATTGGTGCTAGAACATTAGGGGAGTTGGTGCTTCCTTCTAGTGGGTGCTAGAGAAACAAGAGATTCGGTGCTCTCAAACAAGCTGCAACTTGTAAAACAGAGGTAGCAGCCTCACATTGAGTTGGTGCTCAATTAGAGATGATGTACAGAACTTAAAAGACTGCCTATCATTTCGAAGAAGAAGAGGGTTTCTCCCTTTATGGGTTTCCTCGTGAAAATCTGTCTCTGTGTATACCTTATGTGTGACTGATGCTCTTTACTTTTACTGTCCATATGCTATATAATGTTGATGATCACTTAAAGAAAGATTAAGAATGTTTTAATAGACTTAAAACTGTTTAAGCTCAATAACAACTGATTCACCCCCCCGTCTCAGTTGTCTTAGTAATTTCAACACAATGCCTCAGCTATGTTCCAATCTTGTATGAACCATGTGTTCAACAAGCAGTTGAGGAAGCACCTACTGGTATTTTTTGATTACTTGCTCATTTACAACAAGACGTGAGAGGAGCATCTCAGGCATGTGAATCATATTTTGTCAATCATGGAGGAACAATCACTATATGCTAAGGAGTCCAAATGTGAGTTCGAAATGATAGAGGTGCTTTATTTGGGCACATCATTGGAGAAAAGGGGGTACAGGTACATTAGGAGAAAATAAAATCCATTATGGAGTGGCCTACTCCTAAGACCCTTACACAATTGAGAGGATTTCTGGGCATGTGCATGTACTACACGAAATTTGTCAAGGGCTTTTCTCAGCTGTGTGCACCCTTGACCGATTTGACTAGGAAAGGAGCCTTCAAATGGAATGAGGAGGCTCAAATGACGATGGACAAGATGAAGAAGGTGATGAGTACATGCCCAGTCCCAGCCCTTCCAGATTTCGACCTACCTTTTACCTTGGAGTGTGATGCCTCAGGAGAAGGGATAGGGGTCGTACTGATGTAGAATAGGCACCCTCTTGCCTATGAGAGCCAGAAACTTAGGGGTCCTAAGCTACTTTACAACATTTATGACAAAGAAATGTTGGCTATCATGCATGCATTAGCCAAATTCCTGCAATACTTGGTAGGTGTAAGGTTTGTGGTCAAATAAGATCATAACAGTCTCAAATACCTACTGGATCAGAAGGACTTGAATGAGAGACAACAAAAATGGGTAAGCATAATATAGGCCTACGACTTTGACATTCAGTTTGTCAAAGGGAAGAATAATGTGGTCGTTGATGCATTGTATAGGAGGCCATCCATCTTTTCCATGACGGGTGTATCGGTTGACTGGAAAGACCATTTGGTGATGGAGTATGCGAATGATCAGTTCACTTGTCAGCTATTGGATGGGCAGGTACAAGATGATAATTTTAGGATTATAAATGACCTCATCTACTACAAGGGCCGAATATTTTTGGTTTTTGGATCGGCCTTCAAGACCAAGATATTGCAGGCGTGTCATGACTCACCAATGGCAGGGAACCAGGGGATCGGTAAGATGTACAGGTAGGTAAGAGAGAGGTTCTCATGGAAGGGATTCAAGGAGGATGTGATTAAGCACGTCAAGGAGTGTACTACATGTCAGGAGAACAAGGATGAGAACACTCACCTAGCAGGACTACTGCAACCCTTACCCATTCCTGAGCACAAGTGGGAAAGAATATCCATGGATTTCATCACCGGGTTACCAAAGACACAAGGGAAGGACTGCATTTTTGTAGTAGTGGACAGGTTGACGAAATTTGCACACTTCTTCACCATAGCTACTGACTTCAGTGAAGCATAGGTGGCCAAACTGTTCTTTAGGGAGATTTGCAGGTTGCACGGCCTACCCAAAACCATTGTAAGTGACAGGGATAGCAGGTTCATGAGTACATTTTGGTAGGATTTGTTCAGAATGGTTGGTACGACCTTGACCCCTCGTAGCATCTATCATCCTCAGACAGATGGACAGACCGAGATAGTCAACAAATGGGTGGAAGACTACCTTAGGAATTATGTGGCAAAGAAACATAAAGCGTGGTTCAGATGTTTGCACCTAGGAGAGTATTGCTACAACACCACCCAGCACGTGTTCATAGGCATGTCATCATTCAGGGCCTTGTATAGCTATGATCCATTATCTTTTGTAGAGATTGCCTTCGATGATAGCAGGGCACCTATGGTACAGGATTGGATACAACAGAGCCAAGACATTCTCAAGGAGCTGAAGGATCATCTACAGAGAGCACATAACCAACAAAAGGTCCAAGCAGACAAGCACAGAGTTGAGTGTACTTTTGAGGTTGGTGACTTAGTCTATCTAAGGCTCCAACCATACCAGCAGGCTTTTATAAGAAGAAGCAGAGCAGAGAAGCTACATCCATGTTTCTTTGCACCCTACAAAGTTAGCAGGAAGATAGGGGTTGTAGCGTATGAGTTGTGTTATCGCACGATTTGTAGTTGGGTCAAAAGGCTAGAAGATAGAGGCCAAACTAGCGTAATAGGAACCTACCCCACCCAATGTCACCACAATGGGGAGGTTATTTATTTTTAGGGAGGTTAGGCCCAGGGGAGACGTCCCCGGTAACCTGGGGTTTTGAAGAGGCTAAGGTAAGTAAAGGTCAAAGTAAAGGTCCCTCTTCATAGGTCACCACCTAAAACAGATAGTTGGGCTAAACAACCAATGATGAAGTGTAGGCCCAAATGAGAACACCTGCCCGAAACAAAGAAACAAAATACTAAAGTATGCAGGCTATGATTCAAAGGGTTAGTACTTCATATAACTATATGATATCAATACATAAGCAATAGATATTGACGAGATCAATGTTTTATAAATGCAACAATGAAATAATATCAATTCATCAACATATACCAAGATGATGTAGCAATCAATGTGTCAAATCAATCCTTTATTCAATAAATTCTCTTAAACCATCATCTAATTGCATGTGAAGAAAACTTGATGCGTCAATATGGAATGACCAAGAATGACATCAGCCTTATTAGGGTTAGTAGTTACTTAGGGTTTCAATTTATAAGAGTTTGAAAGTTTGTTTGACCACTATCACTTCAACGTTGGAGACCTAAGATCAATGCCTAAGGGTAAATGGAGTCAAATTAAGGGAGGACACAAAGTTTGAAGGGAAAAGGCTAAGGAATAGAGGGAAGGGTTCTGAAGTGATACAATGGTAGGGCCCCAGAAACAAAACCCTAGGGGAAAGAGGCTCACTCCGGTGTTGCTTAAGAAAGGCCTCGTGCTCTTTCCTCCTTCCTTGGGTTTAACTTGGAAAAATGGCTAGCATAAAATATAAATCAAGACACAAGAGTGTGGTGAGGGAGTGTGTTGTAAAGGCAAGGCTCTATCACCAAACCCTAGAAGCATGACAGCCCTAGGTGTAGATAACCTAGGCCTAGGATGTCTCCTCCTTCTTGACTTTTAAAGGGACGACTAGCACAGGGGAAGAAGCAACAAGAGTGTAGAAATGGCTAGGCTCTTCCTTCCTTCTTCAATGGCTGAAAATTTATCTTTTAGGGGACATGAGACAACGACCTACTTGTGTGTTTGTCCCCTAGGGTTTTAAAATCAACAAAATTTATAATAAATGCAAGAATATAAGACTAAAACCATTCAATTAAGAAGTTTTGCAGAAAAAACACTTACATATCATGATGAAATAGTATTGCAAACTGTAGTTGTAAACCTTCCTTCAAAAGAAATGCCAAAAATGCCAAGAAAATACTTCCTTCAACAAGTGTGCCTCACTCAAAGAGAAGAAATACCCAAGTAGGGCGCAAAAATCAGATCTCACTAATGAATGAGTGTTGTGTTATGTTAAAATGAGGATAAAACTCCTCAATATATGACCTTTAATTAAATTTAGGTCATAAAACCTATGGGTACAGGCTTTCTAGGGCATCCAATCAATCTCCCCAAGCATGTTCAAGTGGGCTAATGTAAAATCCAAGCAGTTGTCAGAAATAAAAGGAATTAGATGCATACATTTAAAGGTTATAATGATCAAAAGTGACACATACCATGATACCCAGACCAATTACCTCATGGAGCAAGAGCTTTCTCTGATACAAGTCCAAGTCGAATGTGATGGATGTTGTTGCTACTGACAAGATGAGTCTGATGAAAGAAGAAAAGGATGGGCCCTCCAGGGCCATGCTTAGGTCAATCCTGCTCTTAGTACTCCATGTCTAGGACCTGTGGGCCTTGAGACATGATATCCCGGTTATCCTTAAAAATCAGGGATAACAAGCTAGAGCTCCCACAGGGCAGCAGAATACACAACATCTTCCATGTATCCTGCCTTAAGAAAGCCATCGGCTAACACATCACACCCATTGAGGTATTACCTCCCATGGATGAAGAAAGACAACTTGTTTTGATTCCGAAGGAGATATTGGAGGTTCGAGAGAAGAGACTCAGGAACAGAAGCATCAAGGAGTACTTGATCAGATGGAAGGATCTACCCATTGAGGATGCCACGTGGTAAAATGAACAAGTGGTGAGAGAAACATATTTGTAATTGCTCGAGGACAAGCAATTTCTTGCAGGGGAGACTGTAATGTCCCCCACCTCTTTATGAAGAGGTATTGAGGAGACTCAGTGGCCTAGGCATCCTCACTAGGCCATAGTCCCACACTAAGGGGAGAGGTCAACTAAACTAAGGTTATATTCTTAAGTTGACTTGATGAAAAGGTGAAAAAGGAGTAAAAGATAACTCAATGAAGGAATAGAAGAGCTGGAGGAGTTAACCCTAGGGGTTAACCTAAATCAATAGAGAAATAAAAGAAAAGTATAAATAAACGGTTGGGGCGCACCTATGAGGCATTCTAGATTTTGGTAATTGTTTGTTCTTGCTCTTAAGCATACAATTTAGGGGTTTTGATATTACAAACCCTTGTGAGAAACTCAGTGGTGAAAGACCCACTCACCTTGTTCCAAGCTTGGTCTCGGGGATAAAAGACTCCACCCACACCATTTTACACTCATCGCATATCCACCTATCAGTTCAGGAAAATAACAGGGTCGTACTGTTCAGGAATTTCCAGCAAGGGCGCACCATCACTTGAAGAGGAGTTCGATCCAACCATTCAGAAGAGCTTGGGGGAATTCCAACATGTGGGTTCTATTTGCAGGTCCTCAACCATCATTTTGGAGGTTTTCTTGAGGAGATATCACCATCAGATCTTCAGCTATAGATTGGGATGGCCTTGAGGCAAGGAGGACGTCTTGTTATTCAGTATTTCTCAGATCTATGTATTTTTACCTAGGATCTGAACCTGAAACTTATCCTACAGGGTTTTCATAGCCCGATCTACCATTCTAGAGAGTTTCATAGGTTTTGGAGGTGTCCTTCATTCAGAGTGACCTGTTGAGTGATTCAGGGCTTCAGGAGGGCGCAAACTGCATTAGGGTTTCAACCATTGATGGAGGAGGATTGAGTATTTAGGCTTTAGAATTCTGAGAGAGGGTTCCTTGGTCCCGATCTACATTTTGGTGGAGTTTGGCACGATTTGAGCATCTCCTTCAGTCAAGCTGAATTATTGGTCCCTTTCAGCCAACAGGACATACCAACATCCCAGGGGGGTTGAGCGTTCATCTCTTGTTGGCATCTTTGGATTCCATCTTATATCCAGCCTTTGGAGGCATCTTTTGTATTAGCAGGAGCATTTTGTAGCAGCTTATATCTATTATCTGTGAGGGCCATCTGATGATTATTCCAGATCTGCTCTATATTGTATCTTATTCATGCTTTCCATAATAAAGGTCAGAGCTATGTTTGTGCTTTCCATATCTTGAGTATGTTTGTGATCTTGCATGTGTTGGATAGATATTATATGAACACCATTTAAATAACTGGAACAACCCTAAGGCCGAAACACCAAGAGCCACCTGCACAACATTAACAATCAAATCAGTGGTAGTTAGTGGTTTCAACCAAAAAATTGGCTTGGGATCATTACATACCTAACAATTTTTCTAGGATGAAGTAGTTTGCATCCCTAAGAGATCCAATTTCAAGGCTTCTAACCATGGCCAAAATTCATTCTTAAGCTCACTAACAATGTCCCATGAGGGAACAAAAAAGGTGTCTACACAAGCAAAGGTGAATGCCATTGAACTTAGATAAAGATGAACAAATAACTAAATTAAAATAAGGATGACAAAAGAGACAAGTGTGGAAGGGAGTGTTGATATTTTGGTAGTTGTGGGAGGTATTAACCTCCACGTGTAACCCTGACAAGAATAGAATATTCCGGGAAGTAAGAAGAGACCCTAAAGCATTGGACATAACTCTAGAAGACAAGTCGGCTAAAGAAAATATTTAATATTGAGTTTTTAGCCTCTACAATGAGAAGTCAGCCTAGACAACTAAGGAGGAGAAGTATAAATATAGGACGCTAGAGCTCATTTCACACACAACACGCAACTGCAGAAATTTAGTTGTGCGCAAGTCTGGAGAGTAGCTGCAGCTGCAACTACTGCACCTTGTATTTTCAGTTTCAGTCTTGGACTCTCTCTTGGTTATGGTTTTCACTTTCTACTTGGTATGCTAACTCTGGAGAGTGATGCACTACCTTGATTAGCTATTAGGCCTAGGGTTTTCTTCCAGAATTATTCTCTGTCAAGGTTAAGGTGCTCGGGGGTGGCTTCGGCCTGTGGTTGGGTGAAAATATTGCTTTATTTTCTATGGTTAAACGATCACACCTACTTTTCTAACAGATTATGGGCCCACACTATCTTTGGACAGTCTAACTGCTGGAAGATAGATTGGGAGGATTTACAGTTGCAGTTGCAGTCAAATTTTGTGTTGCAACAACGAAGCCCTAACCCTCTTGTTGAGGCACCTTAAGTGAAGAGATTGACCCAATTCTTGGATAGCCTAGTACACCCTAGCCTAGCGCACCTCCTAGTACTCTTAGCAAGCTAAGACGTCAAGTTTGATTTTTTGGTCAAAGTCAAAGGTTGACCAAGTGAAAGCAGTCATGACTTACTCTATGAAGTCAGAAAATAAGTTAGAAGGGGCTTCTAACTTCAAATCATGGAAGACAAGGATTCACCTCATCCTTGCCAAGAATAAAGTGTTGGATATCGTGAAAGGAAAGATCGTGTAACTACAACTTGAAGAAGGAAAAGAGAAGGAACCTTAGAACGTTGCAGTTATGGAGAATTTCAAGGACAATGACATCAGTGCCATGAGTATCATAGTGGAATCTGTAAAAGACCACTTGATATCCTACATCTCTCATCTTGACTCATATAAGAATATGTATGATGCCCTAACTAACCTCTTCTCAGTTAGAAACATTCGACAAGTAAGGAGTCTAAAGAATGAACTTCGTGACATGAAAATGAATGATGATGAAAGAATAACATCATACTTTGTGAGAATCTCTCAGTTAAGAGATCAACTACAAGCTATTGAAGAAATCATTTCGAGGAATTGGTAAATATAGTACTCAACAGCCTTCCCAAGACATGGGATGCATTTTCCGCACGCATGAACACAAGAAAGAAATATCTCACATTTGAAGAACTTTGGATTTGTTGTACACAAGAAGAATCAAGGATAAGCACAAAACAAAAATCCCAAAAGAAACACAATGATCAAGCTTCAGTTTCCAAAGAAAGGGAACCCTCAAATAAGGCCAAGCAGAATAAAACAAACTTCTTCTTCTAAGACAAGGTAACAATATTCTTCATAGTTCTTGTACATACCATGTTTACATAGTTTCTATACATATCTTGCATATCTATTTCTTAGAAGATAAAGATGTTCAAGTGAAACAATACCTATGGAAGAATAACAAGATAAGGATTGCTATCACGATAACTACAAGTCAAGCAATACACATGAAAATATGAAGTACATTGACAGTCCTTGTGGAAGCTATTACATAAGTAACAACTGCAAGATAAGCCGAAATCAAAATCAAACTTGAAGAGGCCAAGAAGAAGTCAAAACAGAAAGAAGTTAAAAATCAAGATGAAATTAGAAAAAGACTTATGACACTTTGCTGAAGAACATAAGGATGTAGAAGAAAGTGTGGACTATTTTAGATGGAGGGAGTTGATTATAGAATTCCAAAAGAAGAGCACACATTCATACATGAAGCGAGAATTAGGAGGGAGATAATCCTAAATATGATCCATTGAGGATTATGAAGTATCTATCCATGTTCCCATTGAAAGTAGCAACCATGATAAGAAAACCATGTTCAATTTGACTCTAGAAGAAGTCTTCTTCGAAAGGAATCCTTAAAGTATTCTTGGTTGTCCATCTACATCCATGATCCTATGATGAAAGGAAGAAGTTGGAATCTTTAGGGCATATAGAAGACCCCATGGACTTGTTGACGGCCTCTCCAACATAGGTGGTCAACTCCATGTTCCATGAAGAGATGCATCATTAGATGCTCATTTGTCGAAGAAATTTGGTTCTACAGGGCATGTTTGGCCCCAATACTTCTTTTTGTAATAGGAATTTCCACACCCCTGTGTGGGTTAATAATGTAATAGGTCTGCATGAGTCATGCCTAGGTCAGTTACCTTGGGATCGGTTCACTAGGAGAGTTCCTTTCACAGAGGGTTTTTTATCCTTACGTTATCAATTGGGCTTTTCAGCCTTATTGATTTCCCTTGAGTTTTTCCTTCACACTTGCAATAATTCCTCCAAAGTGGTGAACGACGTTCCAGTGGGTTTATCTTTTGGTAACTATTATAGGGAATCATTGTAAATGACCATGCAAGACATATTAGAAAGTTTCGCAGAATTACGTCGAGTCTAAGTTAATTTTTTTAATTAATTAATTTTTAATTAAATTTCCCAAAGTTTGGAGGTTTAATTATTTAATTAATTAATTATTTTTGAGCAAAATTTGTAAAAACTAGGTCTTTGGATTTTTTATAGGGGTATTTGTGCTCAAAAGAAATGGAATATCACCCCCTACATCCATGGACCAAGTTTCATCTTTGTCGGAAAACTTTTGATATGGTTTTGTCCACCTAGAGTGTCAGTCAGTCAATAACAACAATTTTAATTGCTAAAGTCCAAACATAGCAAAAATATAATTTTTAAAAATGAGTTAAAAGGATGATGTAAAGATGGATAAAGGTGAGAGATATTTTCCTAACCTTTTTCAACCCTCACATCACCCCACCACCTAGCCATAAAGAAAAAACGTCACTTTTCCTAGAGTGGTGTGCCTTCCTTCTAGAAAGTCTCCAAAAAGTAAAAAATGATAAAAAAAAAATCAATGGGAGACTTATGCTATCCCTTGGCATGTTTTTCCTAGCCTCCCACTACCTATTTTCTTCATCCCAATGCCTCTCCACTCCCCTTTCCTCATTAATTCCTCTCCTCTCCCCCAAATGGTGTGCCCTCCAAGGAGAGTTACCCCCCCCTTCTTTTGGATCTCCTAGGAAAATTCATTTTTTTATGGTTGGGATCCTTTTTCTCCCTTGGCACGCATCCCATAAGCCTCACACTACTCTTTTGTTTGATCCCAACATTTCCCACACCAATCTACACCCTAGATCTATGATCTAAACCCTAGATGGTGTGCCCTAGCCTTGAGATCTCATCTCTTGATTGGTGGTGGAAACTTGGCATTGATACAAGAGAGGTAGGTTTGCCTCTCCAAGTATAAATAAATCTCTTTCCTCACTCCCAATTCACCATATCTTGAGCTAAGGTTATGCTACTTGATTTCTCACTCTCTCTCTCTCTTTCTTTCATCATTTTCAATCTCTAGCTCTTAGGGTTTTGGAGATAGTTTTCTCCAAGATCCCCTTCTTGAGTAATAAAGAGAAAACCTTTGGAGGATTGTTGGAAGAGTTATGCACATTCTTTTTCTTGCCATACACATGAGGTAAAGTTGTTATAAATTGTTTGGTGATTGCATCCATTGGATCCTAAGGTAAAATGTTATTTGGGTAGATCTAGTAATGCACATGTTTGTAGATCTATATATCTTGATATGATAGATATGATTGAAATGTAATCTTATTAGTGTATGCAACATATTGTCTATTGTATGCCATCACTTTTCAAGGTTTTTACAGGTTTAACTTCAAGAGTTTCATTGGGAACACCTCAAGCAAGAAGGCTCCCTTGAGACACATTCAAACTCCATTCCTTTCTCACTCTTGCTCTTATT
>ML794575.1:143761-162940 GCA_009831015.1 Picea engelmannii
CATTTGCCGATGATCGATTGTGAGAAACTCTCTTGTAAAATCTCTCTGTAATCTTTTTCTTTGCATTAATAAACTGCTCCAAGTGGCCGCGTTGGTTGGGGCCGTGGATGTTTCCCCGTAGGGGTTTTACCACGTGAAAACATCGGTGTGTTGATCTTTTATATGGTTATGTGAGTGGTTACTGAAGGTGTTCGTCCTCTGTTGGAATACCTGTGTTGTCGAACAGTAGCTATTTCTCAACCTCCTTCTTCAATTTCTAAGTATTTTTGTTCATTTCTTCTTCATTTTCTTGCTTGATAGTGGCTCATAGTTGTGGGAGGAGTGGTATGACCTCCTCCCACGTGTGAGCTCTTGGGTAGCTTAGATCTAGTTTAGATCTTTCTTTTTTGACTTTTTGAGCCTTTTTGAGCTAGGAAGTGGGGTAGGATTTGCCTCTTGTTTGTTTGGTTTGCTTGCTTATTTCCTTCCTTAGTTTGTATCTCTTGCTTGCTTGCTTCTTTCTTTTCTCAATATTTTCTAAGTTAAGCAAGCTAATTAATTGCCTACCTATTTGGGAGAGGAATACCCCAAGAGGTGAGGTTAGGGTTTTAATATGTGATTGACGATCTAAATGATTAATGCATAATGCTCTAAAAATATTCTAGATCTAGATCTAACACTTAAATAAATCTCTAGATTAATCCTATTGGGCATCATAAATAACTTAACTAGATCTATTTGCATGCTTAAAGCTCTTCAAAGTTTATTCTTTATCTTATATACTTAAATCTAACCCTAAATGTTTAAATGCTTCAACAAGTGAATGATGTTTTTCTTTCATGCATTAATCTTTTAAGACCATTTGCCACATATTGGAAGTAACTTCTTGGTTAAGTTGATAGTGTATGAAAACACTTAAATCTTCTTTCTCACACTTAAATCCTATTTCTTAATTCCTTTTATCATCTTAAGATAAGTGTGTTTGTCTCTTTTCATCTTGTTGGCAAGTTGTTCTTGCCCTTGTAATTTGTTTCTTTACTTTGCAAGCTATCTATTTGTGCATTTAGTGATTTGCTCTCACATAGCATATATGTGTTAATGCCCTTTCATTGGTAATCTTAAGCAACACATTTTAGGTTGAAGTAAGTTTCGACCAAGTCACTAAATCACATTTTAAAAGTGTCATAAAATCCTTAAAACACTCTAAAACACTCCTAAAAGTCTACCTAATTCATATCTTAACTTAATAGACTCTTTAGGGTATCTTAGACCACCATCTTCACCATCTAAAATGGGGATTGAGAGGCAACAGAAGGTGATTAAGCCGGGGATGGTCTCGTGGCACAAAGCTTCCTTTCTGTGAGAACTAAATCTTTCGGGTTGACCTGCGAAGCTAGGGTAGGTCTTGTTGCCATACTTCTTGAGCATCCAACAGTCATTTGACAATAGGAGGAGGAGGCTTTGGTGAAATAATTTGTAAGGGTAACTAAAATCTTTCAACCTTAAGAAACCCTTAACCTATTAAACAATTAAACCTTGGCCTTGATCATTTAAATATTTTGTGGGTTTAATAAATAAGAGTGGGTCATCTTCTAATACTTGTGCTTAAAACTACCAAATCTTGTTTGTTGATGTGTTGATGATGATGATGTATTGATGTTGATATCATGAATGTGATGTGATGCTTTGATCTCCTTGTACCCTGCACACAAAATAAGTTAGCTTGTTTGTTGTATTTTAGCATTCATTACTTGTAAATATTGTACTTAATTTTTTATTCAACTATTCTTTTGTATAACTTGTAATCATACTTGTAACGAATCACCCTAACATCTAGTTGACCCCTTGCCCAATCTTAGGCACTAGTCTTAGTTTCCCTAGGTAAAGGTCTTGCTTAACATACTAACCTTTGCATATTGCATTGTTTCTTGTGCATCTTAGGATTAAAATCCCCCCAAGCCTTAACAAATTAAAACTAACTCCTAGAACTTAACTCTAAAACTAATCTAGAAACTAGGGACTACCCCCCTTGGCTTCCCTAGGAGTTAGCCTAGACAGAAGAGGTTCTGGTCAAAGTGACAGCGTGGGCTGTGAACCTAGGCATTGTGCCTCCAAGGGCACACTAAGTGAGTCAGACCTAGCTCACGTTTTCAAGTATGTATAAGGACGGCAACATGACCCAAGAGATAAAGAGAGATACGAGGAAGAACATGAAGATTCCAAGAAATAAAGAAAGAAAAACAAGAACAACCAATTATTATACTGAGAATCACAGCTTGGTTTTAACCCACTAAGAAGAAATTGAGTAGAAGGAATGTAAGTTATGATAAAGAACAATGTATGTAAGAAAATGTGAAAAAGACTTATGAATGGAAGCATTGTAAGATTCAAAGGTTCTTCCAGAAGGAGGGAGAAGACTATGAAAACAACTTGTTTTGGTAAACCAGATATACCTCTTGCAGTATCCATGGATTGAAATTTACATGTAAAAGACTGCTCTTCCCAATAAAACAAGTAAGAAAGAAGCTTATACCAAAAAGAGACCCATGTATGCAGATATAAGAAGACCTTGATGCAGATTATCTCATATACAACAAAGCGTGGTGAAAAATTTCTATAAAAGAGATAGCGTATTAGAATAATTACTCAGAAGTCTAAGATGATGGATTGTTAATCCATGGAAAACTCTCACGATGACAAAATAAGTGCTACTTGGATATGTTTTAGTTTGAGGTTTGCCACGATGTCATGAGCTAGTAGGAAACATAAGTGTTGAACTCGACCATGATATATTGTAATGATTAGAGCTATATGAAGCCTTCAGAGAAAACCAGTGTTCCATGACAGACCGAAGTACATTGAGATCAAGCATTACATTCTCTATTATGAAGTCCAAAAAAGAGAAGTGGTTTTCCAATATATCTCCATAGATGAGAAGATAGCAGATACTTTGATTAAGCCTCTGTCTAGGATGAAAAAGTTTGTGTACTTAAGAAACAAGTCGGGGCTCATGGAAATGAATTCCTTATTGAAAAAGGAAGAGATTACTCCCAGGTTGGGAGGGAGCACTGATGTGTTATTGATTTATGGAAAATCACTTTTTAGTTCGAAAAATGGTCCAGGATGAGTAGTTCCTTTCCAGTTCGGAAAGTGGTTTGAGATTTCTGACGGACATGCATTTTCCAGTTCGAAAAATGGTCCATATCGAACATTCATTTTTGTAATGAAAATGGTTCGATAGATTGTTGATGTACCATAGACAACGATTTCCCTTGTGGCCAGAGTGGGGGAATGGTCTAGGAAAGTAATTCTTCTTGGCAATCACTCTAAGTAGTGGTCAAGTAGAATGGTCTGCCTCATCGGGCAATCATTCTTTTGAAGTTCACAGTTGTAAGCAGTTTCGAGGAATGGTCTGTTTTGGAGGTTGGTGCAAAAGATTCATTTCTGTTAGGAAATGGTTCAGACAGTCATTCCCTAGGGAAAACTCATTCTATCCATGTTGCACTATGATTAGTGTCAGAGGAATGGCCCAGTTAGGTGAATGGTCCAAGTTCAACAATTAGGGACAGGCATTCCCTAGGGAAAACTCATTCTCTCCAGGTTGCACTATGACTAGTGTCGGAGGAATGGCCCAGCTAGGTGAATGGTCCAGGCTAAAAAATCAAGGACAATTATTCTTCTATGCCTGAGAAGAATAGTCCAGATAGCCCATGGCTGATGTTTTACATTCTGAGGGTAGATGTTCTTCCAGATCTCACAGATGTGAGTGGAAGAATGACCCATATGACTCAGTTTATATCATGATATTTGTTTTATGCAGGTTGATATTAAATGATATGATTGCTATGGAGACTGTATGCCTCTAAACAATAGATGTATGCTACTATGGTGGATGTGTTTCACTAGTTGTGACTATGTGTCACTGATTAAGTAGTTGTGTGCTACTTGGTGTGGTTGTGTACCACTGGATAGTAGTTGTGTACTACTATGGATAGACACAGTTGTGTTCTATTGAATGACATTGTTCTTATTGCCATGTAGACTATCAGTAGTGTTGAAAATGATTATCATCTAGATGGATAGTCAATGTGTTGATGGACAGACATTCTCCAGACGGAAAATGGTCCAGGACATTTATTCTTCTAGGACGTATGTCTGGATTAGAAGAATAGTCCTTGTAGCCCATGGCATGGCTTCCAACATCTGTTGGAATAGTTATTCTTCTAGGCCATATGTCCAGATTATAAGAATGGCTCTTGTATCACTCTATGGAGTGAGTGACTTATTCAACATCATGTTTGATTACTCAGATGGAGTATGGCTTCGAGAGATGATGCGGTTGAATCAGATGATATTGATAGTGTTGATGGTGCTCATGATCTAATCATGAGATAACCTGCATGGCTATTATGGTGCTACCGATTGAATGGTATGGTTGTGCTCAAGACCATTTCTTTCAATACCTCCATAGCTAGGAGAGAGTGTTGATATTTTGGTAGCTGCGGGAGGTATTAACCTCCACGTGTAACCCTAACAAGAATAGAATATTCTAGGAAGAGAGAAGAAACCCTAAAGCATTGGACATAACCCTAGAAGAAAATTTGACTAAAGGAAATATTTAATATTGAGTTTTTAGCCTCCAGAATGAGAAGTCGACCCAGACAGCTAAGAAGGAGCAGTATAAATATAGGACGCCAGAGCTCATTTGACACATACAACTCACAATTGTAGAAATTTAGTTGTGCGCAAGTCTGGAGAGTAGCTGCAGCTGCATCTACTGCACCTTGTATTTTTGGTTTCAGTCTTGGACTCTCTCTTGGTTATGGTTTGGAATTTCTACTTGGTATGCTAACTCTAGAGAGTGATACGCTACCTTGATTGGCTATTAGGCCTAGGGTTTGCTTCCGAAATTATTCTCTGTCAAGGTTAAGTTGCTCGGGGGTGGATTAAGCCTATGGTTGGGTGACCATATTGCTATATTGTCTATGGTTAAACAAGAACATGTAATATTCCAGATATAAAAAAGTATGCATAACAAAAATAAATAGCTATAAATGGCAGATGAACAACAATATAACCAGAACAACACCACAGTAATACCAAAATGATACCAGAATAACACCAGAAAGAGCACTTTGATTACTGACAGAAATGTTCACTTGCATCTTCGAGGGGGAAACCTCCAACAGAGAAGATATATATTACAATAATATTCAAGACAAAAGTTCTCATACCCTCGAATTCTATTTATACTAAATGTGTCTATCAAAAGAACCATCTAGAGTAAGATCTTTCTAGAAGAAGAAGCTTCTATTAGGTCTTCTTACATTGGACTTATTCTTCCTTATTTCTAGGCCTTATTAATATTGAACTTTATTACATTGCAATATATTATTCTACCTACGTGAGGGGTTAGGTCCCTAACATTTACTCCCCCTTAAAAACTGTTGAAATAATGTAACTGCAAAGAGTATTCTTATTATTATTGATATATTATTCATAGGATCAATCCCCATTGTGGATTGATCATGTCGGTTATTGTAATAGGACCAAATCCCCTTTTGCGGATTGGTCAAAAGACAATTATAATAGGCATAATAAGAATTCGGCCCCAACAGATATTAAAGAGACCCAGAAATATAATAAAGGTGGGTTTACCCACCCAGTTTGAGAAGTCGGCCCTGCCAGTGAAGAGACACTTCACACGTGCCAGACTTGTATAACTAAAGAGGCCAATGCCTCACTTAGACACACAACTCACTTGTTCATTTGAGAGACGAGTTCAGATTTGTTGTTGGAGAAGAAGGAGAGAGAGAGAGTGGCACATATCTGGGAGAGAACTTTCTGTATTAGTTTAAGAGATCTCTTGGCATTGTATTGGCTATCTATATTAAATAAGTTTTGCTGGGTTTTCTTCCCCTAGAGAGTTTCCCAGATAAATGTTGTGTCTCTTGTGATTATGTATTTCTCAGTGATATTGGATTATGCTATTGTTATCTAATGAAATGAAAACGTCTATAATAATGGCTTAAACACTAACATGGTATCAGAGCGAAGTTGAAGGAAGCATCTTTCACAAGTGAAAAACGTCACTGTTACCATACATGAAAATTAGGGCTTTTTGATGGTGAATCTTTTCAGCCCCAAAATCATCTAGAAAAGTGTGCCCTCCCCTAAGGATCAGTTTGGCACTCTCAGTGCACCTTTTCAGTGACTGGATCTCTCGAAAAGTGAAACCCTAGTTTCACAAAGTACCAGAAGTACCAAAAAACCAGTGTACCAGAAGTACCAGAGTACCAGAGGTACCAAAAGCACCAGTCTAGAAATCCACAGATCAAATTTGGAGGAGAAAAAGTTGGATTTTCTCAGATCCAAACACACCAGGCTACTCGCCTCAGCCAGGCGCACCTCTTGGTAAGTTCAGTTTTTTATTTTGAGCACTTTCATTTTTTGGTCATTTTCCTAGCTCTAGGTAAAGATGTCTGCAAGTGTTAAGCTTGTTGACAAGTTATAAGGAGTGGAAAACTTCCATGCCTAGAAGTATAGGATTGGCCTCATTCTTGAAGAGAATAATCTAACAAGATTTTTTAAAGAAGAAGTATCGGAACCTGATGATGTTGCAGAAAAGGCAAAGCATCAAAAGGACACAATAAGGGCCAAAAGAATCATTGCAGATTCAATCAAAGACCACCTGATTCATTATGTGTCATCTAAGAAGACCCCGAAAGAAATGTTTGATGCCTTGACCAGACTATATGAAGGAAAGAACATAAACCGGAAGATGAATCTTAGAACTCAACTGAAGAATACAAGGATGCAGAAAGGAGAAATGATTTAGGAGTACTTCTCCAGAATCTCAGAATTCAAAGAACAACTAGAAGCTATTGGAGATACCATAGACGAAGCCAAACTCATAATGACGGCCCTAAATGGTCTCACAAGACCTTGGGATGATTTCATCCAAACGATATGTGCCAGAATGGAGAAACTGAAGTTTGATAGTCTATGGGAAGAATGCATCCAAGAAGAAACAAGAGTAGCGAATTGTGAAGCGTTAATAGCAAGGGATGATGATCAAGACCTAGCTACTCACACCAAAGGAGGAAGGAATAAACCCTACTTCCAAAAGGAGACTCATAAAGAGCCTCAACAATCAAACAAATTCAATCATAAAGAATCTCATCAAAGGAGATTTCAAAGGAGAGGACAACGAAAGGAAAGAGACTACTCATTCGTGCAATGCTATCATTGTGACAAGATGGGACACATTGCAAAATTTTGTCCAGCCATATGAGAAGAATACAAGAGAAAACATAAGAGGCTCCATGCCCATGTAGTCGAAGATGAAGAGCCACCCAGAAAGATGATAAGAGAGCAGATCAAAGACCATGTCTTGATCTCGGCCCTCTCAGGATCTGTAACACCTGGAGAGGAAACTTGGCTCATTGATAGTGGTGCATCCAAGCACATGACGGGACAAAGAAACATTCTCTCTTGTATATCAGATTTTTTTTTTCTTAGAAAGTGACACTTGGAGATGATTACCAATATCCCATCAAGGGAGTGGGAGAATCAATCCATAAATTGAATTCAGGGAATTCCCTAAAAATGAAGGACATACTATATGTACCAGGCTTGAAGAAGAACCTACTCTCCATTTCATATTTAGATAAGAAAGGCTACAGAGTTGCCTTTATAGATGGAGAATTTCTTATGTGGGCTAAAGGAGAAACCTTAAATGAAGCAATCATCATTGGAAATGAAGAAAATGGCTTGTATAAACTAAAGGGTCACTCAGAGGCTGCCATGACCCATTCCATTGAAAAATCATGTGAACTTTGGCATAGAAGGTTAGCCCACATCAACTACAAGGCACTACCATACATATGCAAAGCATTCGCAAGTTTACTAGAACTCAAAGGTGACCATAAAGGCATATGCAATGGATGTACACAAGGGAAGAACATCAAGAACCGGTTTCCGAAGAGGGACAACAAGACAAAAGGAGTCCTAGAACTCATCCATTCAGATGTATGTGGCCCAATGCCATCATCCTCCATTAGTGGGTATGTATATTATGTATCATTCATTGATGATTACTCTCGTAAAACCTGGATATATTTCTTGAAGACTAAAGATGAAGTGTTTAGTAAGTTCAAGGAATTCAAAGCCTTGATAGAGAACCTTTTTGAAAGAAAGATTAAGATACTCAGGTCCAATAATGGAGGAGAATATACCTCAAAAGAGTTTGTGAACTTATGCAAAGATGTTTGGATCAAGAGGGAGCTCACTAC
The DNA here is from genome assembly GCA_009831015.1 of Picea engelmannii. NCBI lineage: Eukaryota > Viridiplantae > Streptophyta > Pinopsida > Pinales > Pinaceae > Picea > Picea engelmannii. The sequence continues at coordinate 152,035 of ML794575.1, forward strand.
TCCCTATAATCCCCAACAAAACGATGTAGTTGAACATAAGAATAGAACCATACTGGAAGCTGTGAAGGCTATGATCCATGATCAAGATCTTCCTATGTGCTTATGGGTAGAAGAAGCAATGGTAGTTGTTTATGTGTAGAACTAATTATCCCATAGTGCACTTGGGCTCAAGACACCGGAAGAGATTTTCACCGGAAATAAGCCAGAGGTAAGCCATCTCAAAATGTTTGGTTGTCCAGTGTTTATTCATATACCTAAAGAAAAGAGAAACAAGATGGACCCTTCAGGAAAGAAGGGAATATTTGTGGGATACTGTGAGGTCTCCAAGGCCTTCAAAATCTATATACCAGGTCAACATCACATTGAGATCAACAGGGATGTGACCTTTGGTGAAGATGCAACGCTCAATAAATCTAAACTATGCCATCTTGAAGAGGTATATGAAGAGGAACCCGTAATCCCCAATATTGCAATGAGGGAGGTTCCCAAAGCTGCAGAACCAGTGAGGGAAGTCGTAACTTCCCCTGATGAGGAACTTCTAGAAGACCATGATATATTAGAAGTGAAAGAACCTCCTTATATGACGATCCTCCATAAAAGAAATCCAACTTGGGCTAGAGAGCTTATTCAAGATGGAGAGTACGGTGTTCCCCAAGGAACTACAAGACAGGTGAAAAGACCAAAGCCATTCTCCAGTTATACAGCTTTGATGTGTGATCTCCTAGAAGAGGAGCTTGCCTGCTTTGAAGAAGCCATTCAGAGGAAAGAATGGGAATATGTCATGACAGAGGAATACCAATCCATAATGAAGAACGAAGTATGGGAAATAGTTCCCAGACTGAAGAATAAATATGTGGTTCAGATGGCTCTTCAAAATAAAACATGTTGCTGATGGAAGTATTAAGAAGTATAAAGCAAGATTTATTGCTCGTGGATTTTCCCAGAAGGAAGGCATTGACTATGAAGAGACATTCTCTCCTGTGGCCAGATACACTTCGATCAGAACCATCATAGATCTTGCAGCTAAGATGAAGTGGAAGCTGCACCAGATGGATGTGAAGACAACTTTCTTAAATGGTGTTATCGAAGAGGAAGTGTATATAGAGAAACCTCAAGGATTTGAGGTTGAAGACATGAGGTCTCATGTCTGCAGATTGAAGAAAGCCTTATATGGATTGAAGCAAGCTCCTAGAGCTTGGTATGACCATATAGACATTTTCTTGACGAGATTAGGCTTTACCAAGAGTAAAGAAGACTCTAATCTCTACTTCAAAATCATGAACAATGAGCCAATAATCTTACTACTATATGTGGATGACTTATTCTTAACTGGAGAAGAAAAGCTCATCACTGAATGTAAAAAGAGACTTGCCTCAGAATTTGAAATGAAAGACCTTGGCCTAATGAATTATTTCTTAGGTCTTGAGGTATGACAGAGTCCTGAGAGGATCTTCCTTAACTAAGGGAAGTACACAGTCGAAATCTTGAAGAGATTCGACATGTTGGAATGCAAGCCCATGAATACACACATGGAAGCGAAGCTGAAGATGTTGGTCGATACTTCGTCAGAGTTGATTGATGCCACACTGTATAGACAGATTATTGGATCACTGATGTACCTGATGAACACCAGACCATACATTTTTTTTTTCCGTGAACACCTTGAGTCAGTTTCTGGTAGAACCCAGACGTGTTCACCTAGTGGCTGCAAAACATGTGATGAGGTACCTTAAAAGTACAATAGATTATGGTGTCAACTATGATGGAGATCATGATTTCACATTGAGTAGATATACTGATGCAGATTGGGTAGGAAGTGTTTCTGACAGAAAAAGCACTTCAGGATGTTGTTTCAGTTTGGGATCAACCATGATCTCGTGGTAGAGTAGGAAGCAATCTAGTATTTCTCTTAGCACACAGAAGTAGAATACATTGTTGCATGTTCTGCCAGCTGTGAAGCTATATGGATTCAAAAGTTGTTGACCGGGCTATTTGACTTAGATATGAGAGCAACCTTGATTCTATGTGACAACCAGAGCTGCATAAAAATGACAGAGAATCCTGTATTCCACGACAGGTCGAAGCACATAGATATCCGTTATCATTAAGTCCGTGACATGGTACAGAGAGCAGCCTTGAAGCTCCAATACATTAGCACGAATGAACATGTTGTTGACGTGTTGACCAAGCCCCTATCTCGTGTAAAGTTTAAGTACTTCCAAGATAAGCTTGGCATAGTTCGAAAGGACCTTCCTCGAAAGGGGGAGTAGTTGTTGTGATGAGATATTCCTTGCTTCTGACCTTGTGGTTGTGACGTAAAGCAGGATATGTACCTTGCTTCTAACCCAGTTGTCAGACGTAAAGCAAGATGAGATGTTCCTTTCTTCTAACCTAGTTGTCAGACGTAAATCAAGATGAGATGTTCCTTGCTTCTGACCTAGTTTTCAGACGTAAAGAAAGATGATATGATGAGACTAGCACCGAGCTTTTGGCTGGATAGTTGTGATGTAAAGCCAGTCTAGTATCCTACTTCCGACCTGATGGTTTTGACGTAAAGCAGGACGAGTATCTTTCTTCCAGCTTGAGTCTTGTGACGTAAATCAAGACCATGAGATGAGACTAGTACTATGCTTCCATCTTGATAGCTGTGATGTAAAGCCAGTCTAGTATCTTTCTTCCAGCCTGAGGGTTGTGACGTAAAGTAAGACATTGAGATGAGACAAGTACTGAGCTTCCATCTTGACAGTTGTGACATAAAGCCAGTGTTGTATTAGGATGATCCATCCTTGTGTTGTGATGATGATGATGTATCAATTTTTATACTAATACATATTGATGCAGATGATGATGGAATTCCTTGAGAATGACGATGTTGTCGATGAAGAAAACTTCCGATGATTTATAGATATGACATTCAGTGTTCCAAGATGATATTGATGATGTTGTCCTCTCACCCACTTGATGTTGTTGATGATTTTTTCCTCTCTCTCTCGCATGATGCTGCTGATGAATACCCTTCTTGTTAAGGGGGAGTGTTGAAATAATGTAACTGCAAAGAGTATTATTATTATTATTGATATATTAGTCATAGGATCAATCCCCATTGTGGATTGATCATGTTGGTTATTGTAATAGGACCAAATCTCCTTTTACGGATTGGTCAAAAGACAATTGTAATAGGTAGAATAAGAAGTCGGCCCTAGCAAATATTAAAGAGACCCAGAAATATAATAAAGGTGGGTTTACCTACCCAGTTTGAGAAGTCGGCCCTGCCAGTGAAGAGACACTTCACACGTGCCAGACTTGTATAAATAAAGAGGGCAACGCCTCACTTAGACACACAACTCACTTGCTCATTTGAGAGACAAGTTCATATCTACTGCTGGAGAAGGAGAGAGAGAGTGGCGCATATTTGGGAGAGGACTTACTGTATTAGTTTAAGAGATCTCTTGGCATTGTATTGGCTATCTATATTAAGGAAGTTTTGCTGGGTTTTCTTCCCCTAGAGGGTTTCCCAAGAAAAATGGTGTGTCTCTTGTGATTGTGTATTTCTCAATGATATTGGATTATGCTATTGTTATCTAATGAAATGAAAACATCTATAATAATGGCTTAAACACTAACAAAAACAACCTTGTCCTCAAGGCTTGAGATGTGGAAATTACTACAGAATGGTAGTTGGTTCCCAAGTGGCATCGTATCTTTCCACTATGTTGTCGTCCTTATACACACTTGAAAACGTGAGATAAGTCCGGCTCACTTAGTGTGTACTTGGAGGCACAATGCCTAGGTTCACAACGCACACTGCCACTTTGATCAGAACCTCTTTCATCTAGGCTCACTCCTAGGGAAGCCAAAGGGGGTAGACCTTAGTTACTATATGAATTAAGTCAAGTTCTAGGAGTTAGTTTTAATTATTTACAAGGTTTGGGGGATTCTATTCCTAAAATGCTAAGGCAACCATGCAAGATGCAAGGGTTAGCATGAAAATCAAGCCTTCTCCCTAGGTCAACTAAGACTAGTGCCTAAAGATTGGGCAAGGGGTCAACTATGTGCAAGGGTGGTTCTTTACAAAAGATTACAAATTACTCACAAAGATTACAAAAGAATAAATCCAATTATAGAATATCATGTACAATCACTTACACGATTTACAATTTAACGAATGATAGATTTACAACAACAAGCTAACCAAGTTTAACTTCTATGTGTGCAGAATATAAAAAAACTAGAGAATTACATCATATCACCACATATTCAATGGATCATCATCAACACATCAATATCATGAAGACATCAAGATCAACAACTTAAGAAGATTTGGAAGACTCAGCACAAAAGTTGTTAAGATTATCAAAGATGATCCACACTCTTAATTATTAAACCCCCAAGTATTATATTAAGTTTGGTCTAGGATTTAATTATTAGGCTTTCTTAAGATTTATCAAGTTTTAATTAGTTTTCACCAAAGCCTCCTCCTATTTCCAAATAACTGTTGGATGCTCAAGATAGTATGACAACGAGGCCAACCCTAGCAGAACTAGTCAACCCAAAACAAGAGTACTTCCCGGAGAGGACACACACCTGGTGTGCCACGGGGCAGTCCCCTGCCACTACCCTCCGTTGTTTTCCTCAAGCCCCATTTTAGATGGTGAATATGGTGGTCTAAGGTATCCTAAATAGTCTATTAAGTATATAAGTTGATTAGGTAGACTTTTAGGTGATTATTAGAGTGTTTTGAGAGTTGTATGATACTTTTAAGATGCAATTTATTGATAAGACCGAAACTCACTTTGGCCTTAAAGTTGTATTGTTTAAGCTTGTGAATTTAAAGGCATTAACACATATATTCTATGTGAACACAAGTCACTAGATGCACAATTAGATAGCTTGCAAAAAGAATAACAAATGAGGGCAAGGAAAACTTGCCAAGCAATAAATTAACCACACTTCCACCACATATGAGAGCATTAAGAATGAAAGCATTAAGTGTGCAAAGAAATAGAGATGTATTGATTACTTAACCACTTAGAAACAAGTTACTTTAAGCATGTGCCCAATAACATCAATGATATATGCAATGAGGAACTAAACCATCAACTTCTAAAGAATTTAAACACTTAAGATTTAAGATCTAAGCATGAGTGTGAAGATAAGCACTTGAAATAACTAAGTATGCATGAGATCTAACTTCAGTTGATTTAAGAGGCCCAATAGGTTTATGCTAGGTATTTATTAGGTGTTTGATCTAGATCTAGAACATGTGTATCAAAATACTAAGCATTTAGATCAATAACACATTGAAGATTAGCCTAACCTATTGGGGTATTCCTCTCCCAACTAGGTAGGTGATTAGTTATCTTGTTTAGGTTAGACAATAATGATGTAGATATAAGCAAACAACAACAAATGCAAGCAAGAAGGTAGAGAAGAAACAAGAAAGAAAACAAGCAAACCAAGCAACCAAGCTACCCCACGTCCTAGGTTGAGAAGGTGCCCTTCACCTTCCAAACCTCACATCCTACCTCAAAGAAGGATAAAAAATGGAGAGAAAAGCAAGATCTAAGCCACGTCCTACCTACCGAAGATTTCACAAGTGAGAGGAGGTCGTACCACTTCTCCTCCTACACTATGAGCCTCTAACAAACAAGTAAAAGAAGGAAAAACATAGAAAATGCAAGGAAAAGAAAGGGTGGGTTGAGAGATATCTACCAAACCCCTTGGAGAGCCCTTTGGTGTTGTGTGGAAGTCCTTTGGGAAGCCAAGAATCCTTTCAACCAGATCTGATACTTGCAAAACCAGCAAGGCGTCCCTTGCTAGCAAATCTACACACAACTAAGAAAAGTGAAAGGAGACCCTTGATTTTGAGGGAAAAAGTTTCCTGCAAGAAAAAGTGATAAAATGTGTATAGAAATGACCTATCTAACTAAGCTATGCTATCTAAAATGTATGAGAGTGAACAACAATATAGATAAAGAGTAAAGTTGAGAAAGAGATGGAGTTTGAGTATGGCTCAAAGGATCTTTCGTAATCAAGGTGTTCCCAAAGATGCCTTGAAGCTAAACTTGCAAAGATCTTGAAAAGTGATAGCATACGATAGACAATATGTTGCATGCATTAGAAAGATGACATTTCTATCTTATTAAGCATTCAAGATACATAGATCTACAAGCATGTGCATTACTAGATCTACCCAAATAATATTTTACCTTAAGATCCAAAGATGCAATCAACCAACAAAATATTTAGAACAAGATTATCTCATGTTTGTGGCAAGAAAAAGAATGTGCATGACTCTTCCAATAGTCCTCCAAAGGTTTCTCTTTATTACTCAAGAAAATATTGGAGAGTACTTACTCCAAAACCCTAAGAGCAAGAATGGAAAAATGGGATGATAGAGAGAGAGAGAGAGGAAAATCAAGTAGCATAACAATATCTCAATATATGGTGAGTTGGGAGTGAGAAATGAGATCTATTTATACTTGGAGAGGAAAAATTACTTCTCTTGGATCTATTCCAAGTGTCCACCACCAAGAAAATGAGAAGATCTCAAGGCTAGGGCACACCATCTAGGGTTTGAAAGCTAGATCTAGGGTGTAGAAAAATGTAGGAGGTGTTAGAATCAAGCAAAGAGGTGTGGGAGGCCTTGGGATTGATTCCAAGGTAGAGGAAAGGTTTAAAATAATTTTTTAAAAATAAATTTTTGAGTTTTCAAGAAGAGGGGGGCGTAACTCCTCTTGGAGGGCGCACCTCTTGGGATGGGGGGATGAAATGGAGGGTGAGATGTGAGATTTGGAGTGTGAGAACACTCTATAAGAGGGAGTGGGGGGTAAATGAGGGTAAATCATGTTAGAGGGGATCCCCCCACACACTTGAAACCAAGTTACAACGTTCCCTACTAGGAAAAACGTCAATCCCCCTAGGGGGGCGTAACTTTTTATTTAGGAGAAGTGGAAAAGGGTTAGACAAGGTTGGAAAAAGTTGGGAGGGTCATGTTATGCTTAGGGAGGCTCTCTCTAACCATCATTTCACCTTTTCACATCCTCTAACTCATTATTACAACTTTACATTTTTGCCATGTTTGGACTTTAGCAATTAAAATTTTTGTTTTAGACTGACTGACACTCTAGGTGCACTGACCCATGGCTAAAGTTGTCCAACTGAACTGAAACTTGGTCCATGGATGTAGGGGGTGCTATTCCATTTATTTTGAGCACAAATACCCCTATCAAAAGTCCAAGGACCTAATTTTTACAATTATTGCTCAAAAATAATTAATTAATTAAATAATTAAATCTCCAAACTTAGGGAAATTTAATTAAAAATTAATTAATTAAAAAAAACTGACCTAGACTTGACGAAATTTCGTGAAACTTTCTAAGATGTCTTGCATGGTCATTTACAATGATTCCCTATAATAGTTACCAAAAGATAAGCCCACTAAAACATCGTTCACCACTTTGGAGGACTTATTGTAAGTGTGAGGGAAAAACTCAAGGGAAATCAATAAGGCTGAAAAGCCCAATTGATAACCTGAGCATAAAAAACCCTCGATTAAAGGAACTCTCCTAGTGAATCGATCCCAAGTTAACTGACCTAGACATGAATCATGCAAACCTATTACATTATTAACTCACACAGGGGTGCGAAACTTCTAGTTACAAAATAAAGTGTTGGGGCCAAACACTGCCCTGTAGGACCAAAAGTCTTCAACAACATGGCATCTAATGATGCATATCTTCATGGCACATGAGTTGACCACCTGTGCTAAATGGGCGGTCAACACACTAGACTAACACTTCCTTCATGGTTCGCTGACGTAGACGACGCTCACGCTGATCCAAAACTACTTGTGGTTGTAGCTAAATGGAGCCTTCTTTGTCCAACTTGGGAAAGTTGGTTTGAGTTTGGCACTTAGCTCCAATCACATTCTTTAAGAAGGAAAAATGAAAAACATGATGGAGCTTAGAATGACTGGGAAAAGCTAACTAATAGGCCACTTTTCCCACACGCTTGAGAACGGTATAAGGACCATAAAATTTGGGCGCTAGTTTCTGACAATGATCAGCCTTGAAGGAATTTTGCTTATAAGGTTGCAGTCAAAGAAACACCCGATCCCCTTCTGCAAACTGATGTTCAGAGTGACCTTGATCTGTTTGTTGCTTCAGGCAATTCTGGGACATGACCAAATTCTCTTTGAGGGTATGAAGAATAGCCTCTTGAACTGTAAGCATTTGGTCAACCGCTTGGACCTTCGAGACACCTGGAAAATATGAGAGAACTGAAAGTGGATTTTGTCCATATACTTCTTCAAAAGGAGTCATGTGGGTAGTTGTATGGTACGAAGTGTTGTACCACCATTCAGCTAGTGGTAACCATTGAGCTCACTAATTTTGCCTTTACGAGGCAAAACACCTCAAATATGTTTCCAAACCCTTGTTGAAAACTTCAGTTTGACTATTAGTCTGGGGATGATAAGCTGTGATGAGATGCAATTGGGTGCCTTGTAGCTTGAACAGTTCTTGCAAAAAATTGCTTGTGAAAGTTGGGTTGCGATTAGAAACAATAGAATGCGACATGCCATGAAGCTTGAAGACCTGATCCATGAAAAGTTGAGCCATAGTGGATGTTGTAAATGGGTGTTGAAGAGCATAGAAATGAGCATACTTGGAAATACGATCAACTACCACCATGATGACTAATTTATTTCCTGATTTAGGTAAGCCTACAATAAAATCCATGGAGATATCCCGCCAAATAGCAGGTGGAATCGGAAGCGGTTGTAATGTGCAAGAATATTTGATTGTTTCGCTCTTGTTGTGTTGACACACATCACATTCAACCACAAAATTATGAACATCTTGTTTCATACCATCCCATAAAAAAGAACATTTGACCTTGTCATAGGTTTTGGTAAACCCAGAGTGCCTAGTTGTGGGTGTAGCATGAAGCTCAGAAAGTACCGTGGATTTAAATTTTGACTGTTTACTTAAATACAAACGGCCTTTGTATCGAAGCTCATCATGAATCCAAGAGTACCCTGGGGAAACTGGAGAATTGGATTGCAATTGTTGTATCAGATGTGAACTTTTAGGATCGTGTAGCCATTCCTGGCGAACAACTTGGAGCCAATCTGGTACAATGAAAGAGAGAGAAAAAAGGGACCCTTCATCTTCATATTTTCTGGAAAGTGCATCAACAACCACATTGTATTTTCATTTCATGTAAATGATCTCATAATCGTATCCAAAGAGCTTAGTCACCCATTTTTGTTGCTCTGGGGAGGAAATGCATTGTTCCAGAAAATACTTGAGGCTTTGATGATCTGTCTTAATTTGGAAGCATTTCCCCAATAGATAAGGGCGCCAAAGATCAACGACATGTAGAATAGCCAACATTTCCTTTCATAGACTGATTTGCCCAAATTTCGCTTAGACAGTTGTTTGTTGGTAAAGGCCAAAGGTCGACCCTTTTGCATAAGGACATCTGTCAATTCCTTTCCTTGAAGCATCACATTCCAAAACAAAGGTCTTTGTGAAATCAGGAAGGGCCAGGACTAGAGTGGTGCACATGGCCATCTTCAAGGTTTGAAAATCCTGAGCAGCTCTTGTAGTCCAAATAAAATAATTTTTTTTAAGGAGTGCAGTGAGAGGTGCAACAATATTTCCATAATTCTTAATAAACTTGCGATGATAACCTGTTAAGCCCAGAAATCCACGCAAAATTTTGAGAGTCTTTGGGTGTGGCCAATCATGCATAGCTTTAATCTTTTTAGTATCCACCCCGACGTTGGCCTTGCCAACAAGATGACCCAAGTACTTGACTTCTGAGGCACCAAAAGTACATTTAGATTGTTTCAAGAAAATTTGGTGCTGAGAGAGTAGATGGAAAACTCGATCCACATGAGCAAGATGGTCTATCTAAGTTTTTCTATAGATGAGAATATCATCAAAGAAAAATAAGAAAAAAGGACAGAGAAAGGGACGAAAGACATGATTCATGAGGCTTTGGAAAGTGGAGAGAGCATTACATAAGCCAAAGGGCATGACCAAAAAGTCATAGTGGCCCTCATGAGTTCTAAAGAAAGTCTTAGGAATGTTTGTCTCTTTCATATGGATCTCGTGGTAGCCAAAACGAAGATCAAGTTTAGTAAAGAACTGGGTGCCACTCAATTCATCCAAGAGGTCATCAATGACAAGACTGGAAAATTTGTCTTTAATGGTGACACTAGTACATATGACCAAATTTGCGATGGTTTTTTGTTGATATTGCCTCACATATTCATCGCAATTTCCACGAAAGTCGAGTTTTTTTTTCGTCGGAAAATTTTTGTCTCTCTATCAACGATCTAGGTGTGCGTGGAAACATCAACGAAATTATCTCTTCATGTGTCACTAGATTCAAGTTCGGTTAACCATTTTCATCGTCGCAATTATGACGAAATATCGTCACAAGTACAACGAACAACCGTGACAATTACGACAAAATATCATAGCAATTGTGACGAAAAGTTTTGACAAGTCAAAAGCTTACGATGTAGATGTTGTATGTGCGACGAAAAACCGTGGCAACTTGCGATGAATACTCGTGGCAATAGAGATGACATTGATTCATCAAGACCAAATTTATGAAGAAGATGTTGTATGTACGATGAAAAACTGTGGCAACTTGCGACGAAAGTTCGTCACTATTGCCACGGTGGTCAAAATGCAATTTTTTTTCCATGAACTATCATCGATATTGTGACAATGGCATTAAGTTTAAAAAAAAAAATTACACGAGATATAGCATTGCCATATTACAATGTAATATGGCATTGCCATATTACAATGTAATATGGGATTTCCATATTACATTGTAATATGGTAATTCCATATTAACCCACAATTAATTGCAAGCCAACATG
>ML794575.1:200928-211757 GCA_009831015.1 Picea engelmannii
CAACCCCTAACACACTAATTCTTGAAAACTAACCCACTAACTCCTACTAGACTCCAAATCACTAACCCATTAACCCATAACCTCTAAAATGCCAACTCCTAACCCATGTTCAAATCCACAACCCAAGTAGGTCTTGTTATCGCACATTTTGTAGTTTAGATTTGAAGGCTAAAGGATAGAGGTCAAACTGGCGAAACATGAACCTTCCCCACCCAAGGTCACCTCAATGGGGAGGTTCTTTCTATTTAGGGAGGTTAGCCTAGGGGAGACGTCCCCGGTAACCTGGGGTTTTGAAGAGTTGAAAGTATAAAAGCCAAGGGAAAAGTTCCTCCTCACAGGTTACCACCAAGGTCAGAAGGTCCGGCTAATCATCCAATAAATGAAGTGTATGCCCAGATGAAAACACTCACCCGAAACAAGACAACAACAGTACAATATATATATGCAGGCTATAACTCAATGGGTTAGTACTTCAAGTGACTATCTGCCAATAATAAATAAGCAATGTAAAATAATAGATATTAATGATGTCAACGTTTTATCAATATAGCAATGTAGAAGTATTAATTCAATAATAACTATTGACATGATGTGGAAAACAATGTATTTAATCAATCATTCATTCAATAAACGTCTTTAATCATCACCTAATTGCTTATAAAAGACAAATGTTGCGTCAAGAAGGAATAACCTGGGGTGACGTCAGCTTTAGTTAGAGTTAGTTTAGTTAGTTAGGGTTTCAAAATTCAAAGTTTTGAGAGTTGTTTTGGACACTAGGAATTCAACGTTGGAGGCTAAAGATCAGTGCCTTAGGGTATATGGAGTCAAACAAGAAGAGGGCACAAGGTTTTGAAAAGATGAAGACTTAAAGACTAGAGGGAAGGGTTCTAGAGTGCTGCAATGGTAGGGCCCTAGAATCAAAACCCTATGGGAAAGAGGCTCACTCCGGTGTTGCTTAAGCAAGGCCTCGTGCTCTTTCCTCCTTCCTTAGGTCAATTTGGCAAAACGACTAGCAATAAAAACAATTTAAACTAAAGGATGAGGTGAGAGAAAGTGTTGCAAAGGCAAGGCTTTCAAACCCTAGAAGGTGATGGCCCTAGGTGTAGATAACCTAGGCCTAGGACATCACCCCCTTTTCAACCTATAAAATTCAATGCTAGCTTAAGGGAAGAAGAAAAATGAGTGTAGCAAAGGCTAGGCTCAATCCTTCTTCTTCAATGGCTAAAATATTTCTCTCTAAGGGGACATGAAACAAGGACCTACTTGTGTGCTTGTTACCTAGCGTCTCAGATCAGAAATTTAATAAGCAAATGCAAGAAAATAAACCTACAACCATTCAATTAAGAAGTTTTGCAAGAAAATCACTTACATATCATGAAGAAAACATGTGAAAACCCTAGTTGTAAACCTTCCTTGGAGAGAAATGCCAAAAGATGCCAAAAATATCCTTCCAATAACAAGTGCGCCTCACTTAGAAAGACAAAAATACCTTAGGAGGGCACAAAAATCAGACCTCACAAGTGTGAGTGAGTTGTGTTATCTTCAAATGAGGGAAAAACATCCTCAATATATACTGTATCATGACCTTTTAATTAATTTTAGGTCATTAAAAATAGCTGACAAGGCTACAAACCAAAAATCATATTGTTTTACATTAAACTGTTAAATGAAACCCTAAATGAGCAATAAACAGGATGTCAATCCCCTCTGAGGGAGACGTTGGCCCTTTTTAGGGAAAAATGCAACACAAGATGACAAACGTTGGCCCTCCTTGAGCCTCCAAACTCTGCCCCAAGTGTCAAACTACTTTGTCAAGATGCCATACACTGGAGGTGACATCATGGCTCCTAGATGATGTCTTGGGGCATCAAAAGGGGCACGTTCCACTTGCAGTGGGTCAACCCCCCCGGGCTAGGCTCAGCCAAGGCATCCTGGATGAAAACGTTCTCCTTCTTCTCTTGTGCAAAGGCTCAACCAATCATTGTCCTATATTTTCCCCTGATGGAGTCCCAACAACCATCTGATAGGCTCTTCATCCCCATGGAGGTTTGAACTAATCATCTCCCCATGTGTACCGGTCCACATGGTACCTGTCCATCGGGCATGGTCCTGCACATCAAAGACTTCACCTTCCATGGGATTATTAGTCACAAGGATCATAGCAATGTTAATCATGTTTCATCATTAAAGTTATCAAACATATGCAAAAAAATCCTGATAGATCATCCAATAGCTCAAAAATATTACAAAGGCCTACAATACAAAGCTGAAGAAAAAGACAAAACACCCTATTGGGCTAGCATCCATAAGAAAAGGAAAGTTTCCAAGGGGTATCATCCAAGCCATGTAAATCAATGTGATGTGGTCAAGGGATGTCTAGGATTAGGGTAGAGTGAGAGTTAGGGCTGCATGGTCTTACCTGTGGGTGCCTTTGTAGAAGGCGAGTTGTACCTGTCATGGATGCAAGTTTTTTCCAAGCCCCTTTTGCCTTTTACTCTTATCTTACTTTGTTGTTTTCATTCTTTTTATCCAAGGATTAATCAGAGGACACTGCCTTGGCGTGGTGACCAGAGCTGACAGCGTTACCCACAAGTACCTTCACAGAAATGATAAGGTTGGCTCATGATGAGACCCCCTTTCCCTTGGCCATGCAGCCAAAGATCATTGTCCTAGCATGGTAACCAGATGGTGGAAATTTCATACTATTAAGTACCCATGAACCTAATAGGATGGCTCGTGATGAGACCCCCTGTCCTCGTAATTAGGTCTTGTTTGTTTATTTTTCTTGGGTCCCTCTTGTTTCTTGCTGAGAGGCATTTTATTGCCTTCTCGGGGATCCCTGGGCGAAGCATCTCTAGGTCTTATTTTTATTGGCTTTTATCTTTTACCTTCTGGGCCTTTATCCCCTTCTTCCCACAAGATAATGGTGCAACCCCATAGACAGATCATCCTAATGTCTAGACTAGGGGAATGGAGCTAATGAGTGGGAGATAAGATGGAAAGTGATAATATGATGGGAGCGGATGATGGCTCTTCACAATTTCCCCCAGTGGAAAAACAAAACCTATGGATACATGCTTACTAAGGCATTCTATCAATCCCCCCAACCATGGTCAAGCGGGTCAATGTAAGATCCAAGCATTTGTCAAAAATAAAAGGAAAAATATGCATACATCTAAAGGTTATAATGATAAAAAATGACACATACCATGATACCTGGACCAATTACCTCATGATGAAAGATCCTTCTTCGATACAGGACCAGACTGATGGTGATGGATGTTGATGTTGCTGACAAGACAAGTCTGATGAAAGAGAAGAAAGATGGGCCCTCCAGGGCCATGCTCAGGTCAATCCTGCTCTCGGTACTCCATGGCTATGACCTGTGGGCCTTGAGACATGCTCTCCTAGTTATCCCTAGAAATCAGGGATAACATCTGGCTCTAACTCGGGGACATGTGCTCATCGTAGAGTGCATGAGAACCTCAACATCTCTGGCATAACCTGCAGACCTACTGACACTTGAAAGGGGCATCAGTAATAAAAGGTGGGGTGGTATTTCCACCCCGCAATATAAATATACATATATGACTAAAACAAAACAATCAGTGCAAGTGAGGAAGCAATCTAACATGAAATGAAAATGGTATAATACACGGAAAATGCCTACCTACCTACACTTACCTGTGGAATTAGGTCCCACCACCTTGGTGGGGTTTGAGGAGGTGCCCACTGATAGGAATTGGGCACCTTCTCCCTTCCAAAGTGGACAAATAGTACGAGTTATCAACGGATTCCATTCCCACTTTGAAAGGTCTGAGCCATGACTACGTGCTTCCTTTTACATTAGTTGGCTCTCCTTTCTGAGTATCCCACATCCATACAATATCTCCCTCCTTTTATTTTCTGACTTTGCATTTGTTTGTTCCTTGAACAACCCTGGTGTATTGCACTGAGGGAGGTGGGTGGGCTTCTGTCGTAAAGTCCTCTTGCTGGTACGGGTGGATTTGTACATCGTCCTCATTCATCTTCAATATTTTCACCATCCAAACTTCTTTGTTCTTGTATTCGTCTAGGAACTGCTGGTATTCTTCTTTCTTTGGCCATTCAATCTGATCAAACTCTTCCTCTGTCGCAAAAGGCATATCTTCTGGAGAATATTTTTGAAGATTTTGTATCATATCGTTCTGCATATTATCACTCTTAAGAATGTCTCGTACATGGTCCCCAATCAATGGTACATTGAGAAGACATCCCATCGTCCCATATTTCAAAGGTAATTGTAAAGAGGTAAGGTCCATCTCCAGGGAACCGCCTATCATTGCCCCAAATTTCCTAGACAACAACATTCCCCACACATCTGGGACATCAACCACTATAATGTCAATGTGGAGTGTTTTCTCAGGGTATTCTTTCAAGTGTACTTTAACATTCTCAACTACCCCATGTGTGGGTATTTCTTTAGACTCGAAACCACACACATTCTTATAAGGCCTATTGACCTTCAATCCCATTTGCTGCATGACTTTAAGAGACATCATATTAGCACCAACACCTGTATCTAGCATGCAATTGTTAAGGTACTTGTTGTTCATTGTCAAAGTCATAAAAAATGGCGGGTTTTCACCATACTGGACCCTGAAATGATCAGCTTGTAACATAATAGGGGGGTCCATAGGTTCACTTGATCCTGGAAAGAAAGTATCAAAGCGTTCCTTGATATTCAGGATCTTGATTGCTTCTCTTAGTGGAACATTCACATGCATCTTCGATAATGCTCCTTCAAATTCAAAGTTAAGGTCAACCTTACCAGTCTTAGGAGGAAGTAACTCAAGAGGCAGGGGCTTTGGCTGATCGACGGTAGGTTGCTTTGGGTTCTTCCTTTTGTATACCTAAACTTCTTGTTTCTTTAATTTTTCTTGTGATTCCTGATCCAGGTTGTTTATTATTGCCATCCTTGTAGATCTGGCTGCTTCCTTCACGACTTGTTGATGTTCTATATCTGTGATATAAATCCGTGGAAATCCCATGAAGCAGTCCATATTGTTGACTTGTTGTTGGCCAGCGTTATAAGGGCATTCATGCTCCCAATGTGCTTCACTACACTCCATGCACCAAGGGTTTTCATCAACAACGTTTGTAGGGGCCAAGGTGTTCAGAACTTCATGCTCATTCTTTGTTTTGTAAAACTTATTTTCTTTCTGGAACTGCCCTTTGAACGGAGGTCGGGGCGCTTGGATTTGAGATTTTTCAAGTCTGACAATTCTGTTCATCATTTCTTCTTGATTTTTCATGATGCCATCCATGGAGGCTTGTAATTTGCTGATGTTGGTGCAGAGATCTGAAGTAGGCTCAGCATTGTGTACTATTTTCTGCTTGATGTCTATTCTCCCCCTTGGGTTAGCAAAGGGATCAATCTTAGATGAAAGGAGGTTCCCTTATATATTGGTGGCGAGCTCTTGGGATTCCTGAATTGATTGGGGGTTCTTGTCTCTGAGAAGATACCCTAATTGGCGACTGAAAGATCGGGTGTAAATGTGGACAAGGTAGTCATCTTTCGTATGGTGGCTTGTGGGAATTCTTTGTAACAAGGCTTCAAATCTGGTGTGGAATTCCCGGATAGACTCATTTTCATATTTGGCAAGGCTAGTCAGTCTTGTGAGAAGCATGCTAGGGTCTTCTTTGACACTCCATCTTTTGAGAAAGGCTTCTTCAAGTCTATCCATGGTTTTGATGCTTCCATCAGGAAGACTCAGGTACCAACGCCTTGAGGCATCATAAAGAGTAGCAGAGAACAACTTCATGAACAAATCTTCAGCATCGTCACTGATGGGGTGAAGCTGTAAAAAATCCCAGAAGATGCTCATGTGTTCTTCAACACTAATTGCATCAGTACCGGTAAATTTAGGCAACCACTTTTCATACTTAGGTGGCATCTGCCTAGGGTAGCCAGGTATAGCTATCATGTCTAGCAGCCTGAAAAGATTTGATGACCATTGTCTCTAATTAACAGGTGGGTTTATAGTACTGGTCTGAGAGCTAGACATGATTGTTAGAGGAAGTCTTTTTCCAAAAATTGATTTAACAATAGGAGAATTCAAGGGAGGCTTCCTTCTAAAGGATAGAGGAGGATTATTGAACCTCTTTTTAGATTGTGGAGTCACCAGACAGTTTTCTTGAAACTACCTAAGAAACAGGGAAAACACCCTTAGTGGAGTCGCCAGGTAAGCTTGTAAGAACAGGTTCTATGACGAAAGGCTTATCAAAAGGTTTGTCATTGAGGAAGATTGACTCAGTGTTCCCCGGAAACGGTGCCAAAATGTTATCACACAGTTTGTAGTTTATATTTGAAGGCTAAAGGATAGAGGTCAAACTGGCGAAACAGGAACCTTCCCCACCCAATGTCACCTCAACGAGGAGGTTCTTTCTATTTAGGGAGGTTAGCCCAGGGGAGACGTCCCCGGTAACCTGGGGTTTTGAAGAGTTGAAAGTATAAAATTCAAGGGAAAAGTTCCTCCTCACAGGTTACCACCAAGGTCAGAAGGTCCGACTAATTAGCCAATAAATGAAGTGTATGCCCAGATGAAAACACCCACCTGGAACAAGACAACAAAAATAAAATATGTATATGCAGGCTATAACTCAATGGGTTAGTACTTCAAGTGACTATATGACAATAATAAATAAGCAATGTAAAATAATAGATATCAATGATGTCAACGTTTTATCAATATATCAATGTAGAAGTATTAATTCACCAATAACTATTGAGATGATGTGGCAAACAATGTATTTAATCAATCATTCATTCAATAAATGTCTTTAATCATCACCTAATTGCTTATAAAAGACAAATGCTGCGTCAAGAAGGAATAACCTAGGGTGATGACAGCTTTAGTTAGAGTTAGTTTATTTAGTTAAGGTTTCAAAATTCAAAGTTTTGAGAGTTGTTTTGGATACTAGGACTTCAACGTTGGAGGCTAAAGATCAGTGCCTTAGGGTATATGGATTCAAACAAGAAGAGGGCACAAGGTTTTGAAAGGATGAAGACTTAAAGACTAGAGGGAAGGGTTCTAGAGTGCTGCAATGGCAGGGCCCTAGAATCAAAACCCTAGGGGAAAGAGGCTCACTCCGGTGTTGCTTAAGAAAGGCCTCGTGCTCTTTCCTCCTTCTTTAGGTCAATTTGGAAAAATGGATAGCAATAAAGAAAATTTTAACGAAAGGATGAGGTGAGAGAAAGTGTTGCAAAGGCAAGGCTTTCAATCCCTAGAAGGTGATGGCCCTAGGTGTAGATAACCTAGTCCTAGGACGTCACCCCCTTTTCAACCTATAAAATTCAATGCTAGCTTAAGTGAATAAGAAAAATGAGTGTAGCAAAGGCTAGGCTCAATCCTTCTTCTTCAATGGCTGAAATATTTCTCTCTAAGGGGACATGAAACAAGGACCTACTTGTGTGCTTGTTACCTAGGGTCTCAAATCAGCAATTTAATAAGAAAATGCAAGAAAATAAACCTACAACCATTCAATTAAGAAGTTTTGCAAGAAAATCACTTACATATCATGAAGAAAACATGTGCAAACCCTAGTTGTAAACCTTCCTTGGAGAGAAATGCCAAAAGATGCCAAAAAAATCCTTCCAATAACAAGTGCGCCTCACTTAGAAAGACAAAAATACCCTATGAGGGCGCAAAAATCAGACCTCACAAGTGTGAGTGAGTTGTGTTATCTTCAAATGAGGGGAAAAAATCCTCAATATATACTGTATCATGACCTTTTAATTAATTTTAGGTCATTAAAAATAGTCGACAAGGCTACAAACCAAAAATCATATTGTTTTACATTAAACTATTAAATGAAACCCTAAATGAGCAATAAACAGGACGTCAAGCCCCTCTGAGGGAGACGTTGGCCCTTTTTAGGGCAAAATGCAACACAAGATGACAAACGTTGGCCCTCCTTGGGCCTCCAAACTCTGTCGCATGTGCCAAACTGCTTTGTCAAGATGCCATACACTGGAGGTGATGTCATGGATCCTAGATGATGTCCTGGGGCATCAAAAGGGGCACGTTCCACCTGCGGTGGGTCAAACCCCCTGGGCTAGGCTCAGCCAAGGCATCCTGGATGAAAACGTTCTCCTTCTTATCTTATGCAAAGGCTCGACCAATCATTGTCCTGTCTCTGTCCCTGATGGGGTCCCAACAACCATCTGATGGGATCTTTAGCCCCATGGAGGTCTAAACTAATCATCTCCCCACGTGTACCGGTCCACTTGGTAAGTGTCCATTGGGCATGGTCCTGCACATCAAAGACTTCACCCTCCATGGGCTTATTATTCACAAGGATCATAGCAATGTTAATCATGTTTCATCATTAAAGTTATCAAACATATGCATAAAAATACTGATAGATCATCCAATAGCTCAAAAATATTACAAAGGCCTACAATACAAAGATGAAGAAAAAGACAAAACACCCTATTGGGCTAGCATCCATAAGAAAAGGAAAGTTTCCAAGGGGTATGATCCAAGCCATGTAAATCAATGTGATGTGGTCAAGGGATGTCTAGGATTAGGGTAGAGTGAGAGTTAGGGCTGCATGGTCTTACCTGTGGGTGCCTTTGTAGAAGGCGAGTTGTACCTGTCATGGATGCAAATTTTTTCCAAGCCCCTTTTACCTTTTACTCTTATCTTACTTTGTTCTTTGAATTCTTTTTATCCAAGGATTAATCAGAGGACATTGCCTTGGCGTGGTGACCAAAGCTGACAACGTTACCCACAAGTACCTTCACAGAAATGATAAGGTTGGCTCATGATGAGAGCCCCTTTCCCTTGGCCATGCAACCAAAGGTCATTGTCTTAGCATGGTAACCAGATGGTGGCAATGTCATATTGTTAAGTACCCATGAACCTAATAGGTTGGCTCGTGATGAGACCCCCTATCCTCGTAATTAGGTCTTGTTTGTTTATTTTTCTTGGGTCCCTCTTGTTTCTTGCTGAGAGGCCTTTTATTGCCTTCTCGGGGATCCCTGGGCGAAGCATCTCTAGGTCTTATTTTTATTGGCTTTTATCTTTTACCAGCTGCTTTTACCTTTTGGGCCTTTAGCCCCTTCTTCCCACAAGATAATGGTGCGACCCCACAGACAGATCATCTTAATTTCTAGACTAGGCGAATGGGGCTAATGAGTGGGAGATAATATGGAAAGTGATAATATGATGGGAGAAGACGATGGCTCTTCACAATTTCCCCCAATGGCAAACCAAATCCTATGGATACAGGCTTACTAAGGCATTCTATCAATCCCCCCAACCATGGTCAAGCGGGTCAATGTAAGATCCAAGTAGTTGTCAGAAATAAAAGGAAAAAGATGCATACATCTAAAGGTTATAATGATAAAAAATGACACATACCATGATACCTAGACCAATTACCTCATGAAGCAAGAGCCTTCTTTGATACAGGACCAGACCGATGGTGATGGATGTTGCTACTGCTAACAAGACAAGTCTGGTGAAAGAGAATAAAGATGGGCCCTCCAGGGCCATGCTCAGGTCAATCCTGCTCTCAGTACTCCATGTCTAGGACCTGTGGGCCTCGAGACATGCTCTCCTAGTTATCCCTAGAAATCAGGGATAACAGGTCTCATGACTTCATGTTTGGGTTGTATATTAATGTTGGGTTGTATATTATATATTATGTATATAATATATATTATATATTATATATAATATATATTAAAAACAAAAATTATAAACCCAAAACAAACATTTCAAAACGAAATACACTTGTGCGCGACCTGCTAATATTATATATAATATTATAATATATAATATATATTAAAAACGAAAATTATAAACCCAAAACAAACATTTCAAAATGAAATACACTTGCGCATGGCCTGCTGCAAAATCATACCACCATAGTCCACGCACACCACCACAGTCTGACCTATATCACTCTTGCGCAGGAGGATTTGGAGCACGGTTAGGATTTGGAGGACGGGAGGAGGAGGAGGGCACATCGTTTCGCACTGGAGGAGGGCACATGACCGGAGGAATTGATATGACCTCTTTCTCCTATCTCTTGACTTCCTAACATTATTCTTATGGAGGTAGGAAAGCATAGTTTTGTGCAAATGTTGGACTAAAAAAACATCCCCTATCAATGCACCCTTTGCAAATCCCATGAAAAACAAATATTTCATGTCCATATATCTCCTAAACAAACTTCAGTGATTCTTACCAACACATATGGAAGTAGAAACATTGGAAGGATCTCGAAATTTTAAACGAAACATGTAAGAGCTCAATCTTAGTGGGAAATAAACACCTTCTGAACATGCCTTAGTGGATGAGGAGATCATTGAAGTTAAAAAAAATCCACTATGTTGTTAGACTTCTTCCTGGGATACAACCATGCTTCTGATTGGTCCACAAAGGTTTCCAACTTGTGATACAAGGAGTCAATCTTCAAACTAACTTGTTCCTTATGCTTTCACTATCTATGGTCATGGAAAGAGAACTCTAATAATATTCTATTGGTAAAATGATAGTTGATAACAAGGTCAATTTTAGAGAGAGGATGGGGCCTAAAAGACATAAAAAAAATTATAGATCCCTAATGACTAAAGGAATTTGGAAACTAATTGCAAAAAAGAGGGATAACATTTCCATTGTCTTATATGAAAGTGAATACTATCTTGTATGGACAAAAAATCAATAAGAGGGCATGTATAATGTGAAAATGGGTTATAAGACCCTCTCATTGTAGAATGTGGAGGCAAGGAATCCATGGTGGTGGAGTGGTCTCTAGAGGATTTGGACACTTCCCAA
>ML794575.1:240471-250692 GCA_009831015.1 Picea engelmannii
TTATCTAAGTTCAATGGCATTCACCTTTGCTTGTGTAGACACCTTTTTTGTTCCCTCATGGGACATTGTTAGTGAGCTTAAGAATGAATTTTGGCCATGGTTAGAAGCCTTGAAATTGGATCTCTTAGGGATGCAAACTACTTCATCCTAGAAAAATTGTTAGGTATGTAATGATCCCAAGCCAATTTTTTGGTTGAAACCACTAACTACCACTGATTTGATTGTTAATGTTGTGCAGGTGGCTCTTGGTGTTTCGGCCTTAGGGTTGTTCCAGTTATTTAAATGGTGTTCATATAATATCTATCCAACACATGCAAGATCACAAACATACTCAAGATATGGAAAGCACAAACATAGCTCTGACCTTTATTATGGAAAGCATGAATAAGATACAATATAGAGCAGATCTGGAATAATCATCAGATGGCCCTCACAGATAATAGATATAAGCTGCTACAAAATGCTCCTGCTAATACAAAAGATGCCTCCAAAGGCTGGATATAAGATGGAATCCAAAGATGCCAACAAGAGATGAACGCTCAACCCCCCTGGGATGTTGGTATGTCCTGTTGGCTGAAAGGGACCAATAATTCAGCTTGACTGAAGGAGATGCTCAAATCGTGCCAAACTCCACCAAAATGTAGATCGGGACCAAGGAACCCTCTCTCAGAATTCTAAAGCCTAAATACTCAATCCTCCTCCATCAATGGTTGAAACCCTAATGCAGTTTGCGCCCTCCTGAAGCCCTGAATCACTCAACAGGTCACTCTGAATGAAGGACACCTCCAAAACCTATGAAACTCTCTAGAATGGTAGATCGGGCTATGAAAACCCTGTAGGATAAGTTTCAGGTTCAGATCCTAGGTAAAAATACATAGATCTGAGAAATACTGAATAACAAGACGTCCTCCTTGCCTCAAGGCCATCCCAATCTATAGCTGAAGATCTGATGGTGATATCTCCTCAAGAAAACCTCCAAAATGATGGTTGAGGACCTGCAAATAGAACCCACATGTTGGAATTCCCCCAAGCTCTTCTGAATGGTTGGATCGAACTCCTCTTCAAGTGATGGTGCGCCCTTGCTGGAAATTCCTGAACAGTACGACCCTGTTATTTTCCTGAACTGATAGGTGGATATGCGATGAGTGTAAAATGGTGTGGGTGGAGTCTTTTATCCCCGAGACCAAGCTTGGAACAAGGTGAGTGGGTCTTTCACCACTGAGTTTCTCACAAGGGTTTGTAATATCAAAACCCCTAAATTGTATGCTTAAGAGCAAGAACAAACAATTACCAAAATCTAGAATGCCTCATAGGTGCGCCCCAACCGTTTATTTATACTTTTCTTTTATTTCTCTATTGATTTAGGTTAACCCCTAGGGTTAACTCCTCCAGCTCTTCTATTCCTTCATTGAGTTATCTTTTACTCCTTTTTCACCTTTTCATCAAGTCAACTTAAGAATATAACCTTAGTTTAGTTGACCTCTCCCCTTAGTGTGGGACTATGGCCTAGTGAGGATGCCTAGGCCACTGAGTCTCCTCAATACCTCTTCATCAAGAGGTGGGGGACATTACAGTCTCCCCTGCAAGAAATTGCTTGTCCTCGAGCAATTACAAACCTGTTTCTCTCACCACTTGTTCATTTTACCACGTGGCATCCTCAATGGGTAGATCCTTCCATCTGATCAAGTACTCCTTGATGCTTCTGTTCCTGAGTCTCTTCTCTCGAACCTCCAATATCTCCTCCGGAATCAAAACAAGTTGTCTTTCTTCATCCATGGGAGGTAATACCTCAATTGGTGTGATGTGTTAGCCGATGGCTTTCTTAAGGCAGGATACATGGAAGACGCTGTGTATTATGTTGCCCTGTGGGAGCTCCAGCTTGTTGTCCCTTATTTTTAGGGATAGCCGAGATATCATGTCTCGAGGCCCACAGGTCCTAGACATGGAGTACTGAGAGAAGGATTGACCTAGGCATGGCCCTGGAGGGCCCATCCTTTTCTTCTTTCATCATACTCATCTTGTCAGTAGCAGCAACATCCATCACATTCGTCTTGGACTTGTATCAGAGAAAGCTCTTGCTCCATGAGGTAATTGGTCTGGGTATCATGGTATGTGTCACTTTTGATCATTATAACCTTTAAATGTATGCATCTAATTCCTTTTATTTCTGACAACTACTTGGATTTTACATTAGCCCACTTGAACATGCTTGGGGAGATTGATTGGATGCCCTAGAAAGCCTGTACCCATAGGTTTTGGTTTTCCACTGGGGGATTTTTGAAGAGCCATCGCCCTCTCCCATTATACTATCACCTTGTCATCTTATCTCCCGCTCATCTATCCCATTCCCCTTGCCCGGGCATTAGGATGACCTGTTTGTAGGGCTGCATCTTATCTAGTGGGAAGAAGGGGCTAAAGGCCCAGAAGGTAAAAGCAACTAGTAAAAGATAAAAGCCTAGAAAAAATACCTCAAGATGCTTCGCCCATGGATCCTCGAGAAGGAAATAAAAGGCCTCTCAGCAAGAAACAAGAGGGACCTGAGAAAAAATAAACAAACAATACCTAATCAAGAGGATAGGGGGTCTCATCATGAGCCATCCTATTATGTTCATGGGTACCTAACAGCATGATATTGCCACCATCTGGTTACCATGCCAGGGTGGTGACCTTTGGTTGCATGGCCAAGGGAAAGGGGGTCTCATCACGAGCCAACCTTATCATCTATGTGAAGGTACTTGTGGGTAACAATGTCAACTCTGGTCACCATGCCAAGGCAGTGTCCTCTGGTTAGTCCTTGGATGAAAAGAAAAAGAAGAAGAAAAAGAAAATAAAGAAAAGAATAAAAGGCAAGAAAGGGCTTGGAAAAATTTGTATCCATGACAGGTACAACTCGCCTTCTACAAAGGCACCCACAGGTAATATCATGCACCCCTGGCTCTCACTCTACCTGTGTGTCTGGACATCCCTTAGCCACACCACCTCATTTACATGGCTTGGATGAAAACCCTTGGAAACTTTCCTTTCCTTATGGATACTAGCCCAATAGGGTGTCTTTCTCTTTTCCTCAACCTTGTATTGTAGGTTTTTGTAACCTCTTTGAGCTGTTGAATGATATATCAGGGTTTTTATGCATATGTTTGATAATATTAATGATGAAATGTGAATAACATTGCTATGATCCCTGTAACTAATGAGCCCATGGAGGGCGTATTTTTCCATGTGCAGGACCATGCCCGACGGACAGGTACCATTTGGACCGGTACACATGGGGAGATGATCAGTTCGGACCTCCATGGGGCTGAAGAGACCATCATATGGTTGTTGAGACCTGCCAGAGGGGCAGAGACGAGACAGTGCTTGATCAATGTTTTGCACAAGAGAAGAAGAGGACGTTTCACTAGAGGCACTTTGGCAGAGCCCGACCTAGGTGGAATGATCCCTTTTCAGTGGAACGTTGGCCTTGGAAGGCTCAAAGCATCCCCATCCTTACCATGATGTCATCCAGCTTCATGGTCATTCTTGGAGGTAGACTGGGCAGCAGTGGCACATGTGGCATGTTGGAGAGGCCCCTGGGGGGCTAACGTTTTGCTCCTGGATGTCTCATATGGCCTAAAAGGGGCTAGCGCCTCCCTTGAAGGGGATTTTACCTTTATTACAGCTCAGTTAGGGTTTTATTTTGACAATTTAATGTAAAAACAGTATGATTTTGGTTTGTAGCCTTGTCGGCTATTTTTTATGACCTAAATTTAATTAAAGGTCATATATCGAGGAGTTTTATCCTCATTTTAACATAACAGAACACTCATTCATTAGTGAGATCTGATTTTTGTGCCCTACTTGGGTATTTCTTCTCTTTGAGTGAGGCGCACTTGTTGAAGGATTTTCTTGGCATTTTTGGCATTTCTTTTGAAGGAAGGTTTACAACGAGGGTTTGCAATGCTATTTCATCATGATATGTAAGTGTTTTTTTTGCAAAATTTCTTAATTGAATGGTTTTAGTCTTATATTCTTGCATTTATTATAAATTTTGTTGATTTTAAAACCCTAGGGGACAAACACACAAGTAGGTTGTTGTCTTATGTCCCCTAAAAGATAAATTTTCAGCCATTGAAGAAGGAAGGAAGAGCCTAGCCATTTCTACACTCTTGTTGCTTCTTCCCCTGTGCTAGTCGTCCCTTTAAAAGTCAAGAAGGAGGAGACGTCCTAGGCCTAGGTTATCTACACCTAGGGCTGTCATGCTTCTAGGGTTTGGTGATAGAGCCTTGCCTTTACAACACTCTCCCTCACCACACTCTCGTGTCTTGATTTATATTTTATGCTAGCCATTTTTCCAAGTTAAACCTAAGGAAGGAGGAAAGAGCACGAGGCCTTGCTTAAGAAACACCGGAGTGAGCCTCTTTCCCCTAGGGTTTTGTTTATGGGGCCCTAACATTGTAGCACTTCAGAACCCTTCCCTCTAGTCCTTAGCCTTTTCCCTTCAACCTTTGCGTCCTCCCTTAATTTGACTCCATTTACCCTTAGGCATTGATCTTAGGTCTCCAACGTTGAAGTGATAGTGGTCAAACAAACTTTCAAACTCTTATAAATTGAAACCCTAAGTAACTACTAACCCTAACAAGGCTGATGTCATTCTTGGTTATTCCATATTGATGCATCAAGTTTTCTTCATATGCAATTAGATGATGGTTTAAGAGAATTTATTGAATAAAGGATTGATTTGACACATTGATTGCTACATCATCTTGGTATATGTTGATGAATTGATATTATTTCATTGTTGCATTTATAAAACATTGATCTCATCAATATCTATTGCTTATGTATTGATATCATATAGTTATATGAAGTACTAACCCTTTGAATCATAGCCTGCATACTTTAGTATTTTGTTGCTTTGTTCCGGGCAGGTGTTCTCATTTGGGCCTACACTTCGTCATTGGTTGTTTAGCCCGACTATCTGTTTTAGGTGGTGACCTATGAAGAGGGACCTTTACTTTGACCTTTACTTACCTTAGCCTCTTCAAAACCCCAGGTTACCGGGGACGTCTCCCCTGGGCCTAACCTCCCTAAAAAGAAATAACCTCCCCATTGTGGTGACATTGGGTGGGGTAGGTTCCTGTTACGCTAGTTTGGCCTCTATCTTCTAGCCTTTTGACCCAGCTACAAACTGTGCGATAACACAACTCATACGCTACAACCCCTATCTTCCTGCTAACTTTGTAGGGAGCAAAGAAACATGTATGTAGCTTCTCTGCTCTGCTTCTTTTTATAGAAGCCTGCTGGTATGGTTGGAGCCTTAGATAGACTAAGTCACCAACCTCAAAAGTACACTCAACTCTCTGCTTGTCTTCTTGGACCTTTTGTTGGTTATGTGCTCTCTGTAGATGATCCTTCAGCTCCTTGAGAATGTATTGGCTCTGTTGTATCCAATCCTATGCCATAGGTGCCCTTCTATCATCGAAGGAAATCCCTACAAAAGATAATGGATCATAGCTATATAAGGCCCTGAATGGTGACATGCCTATGAACATGTTTTGGGTGGTGTTGTAGCAATACTCTCCTAGGTGCAACCATCTGAACCACGCTTTCTGTTTCCCTGCCACATAATTCCTAAGGTAGTATTCCACCCATTTGTTGACTATCTCGGTCTGTCCATCTGTCTGAGGATGATAGCTAGTACAAGGGGTCAAGGTCGTACCAACCATTCTGAACAAATCCTACCAAAATGTACTCATGAACCTACTATCCCTGTCACTTAAAATGGTTTTGGGTAGGCCATGCAACCTGCAAATCTCCCTAAAGAACAGTTTGGCCACCTATGCTTCACTGAAGTCGGTAGCTATGGTGAAGAAGTGTGCAAATTTCGTCAACCTGTCCACTACTACAAAAATGAAGTCTTTCCCTTGTGTCTTTGGTAATCCGGTGATGAAATCCATGGATATTCTTTCCCACTTGTGCTCAGGAATGGGTAAGGGTTGCAGTAGTCCTGCTAGGTGAGTGTTCTCATCCTTGTTCTCCTAACATGTAGTACACTCCTTGACGTGCTTAATCACATCCTCCTTGAAGCCCTTCCATGAGAACCTCTCTCTTACCTACCTGTACATCTTACCGATCCCCTGGTTCCCTGCCATTGGTGAGTCATGACACGCCTGCAATATCTTGGTCTTGAAGGATGATCCCAGAACCAAAAATATTCGTCCCTTGTAGTAGATGAGGTCATTTATAATCCTGAAATTATCATCTTGTACCTGCCCATCCAATAGCTGACAAGTGAACTGATCATTCGCATACTCCATCACCAAATGGTCTTTCCAGTCAACCGATACACCCGTCATGGAAACGATGGATGGCCTTTTATACAATGCATCAGTGACCACATTGTTCTTCCCTTTGACAAACTGAATGTCAAAGTCGTAGGCCTATATTATGCTTACCCATTTTTGTTGTCTCTCATTCAAGTCCTTCTATCTAGTAGGTATTTGAGACTGTTATGATCTGATTTGAACACAAACCTTGCACCTACCAAGTATTGTAGGAATTTGGTTAATGCATGCATGATAGCCAACATTTATTTTTCATAAATGTTGTAAAGTAGCTTAGGACCCCTAAGTGTCTGGCTCTCATAGGCAAGAGGGTGCCTATTTTGCATCAGTATGGCCCCTATCCCTTCTCCTGAGGCATCACACTCTAAGGTAAAAGGTAGGCCGAAATCTGGAAGGGCTAGGACTGGGCACGTACTCATCACCTTCTTCATCTTGTCCATCGTCATTTGAGCCTCCTCATTCCATTTGAAGGCTCCTTTCCTAGTCAAATCGGTCAAGGGTGCACACAGCTGAGAAAATCCCTTGACAAATTTCGTGTAGTACATGCACATGCCCAGAAATCCTCTCAATTGTGTAAGTGTCTTAGGAGTAGGCCACTCCATAATGGCTTTTATTTTCTCCTAATGTACCTGTACCCCCTTTGCTCCAATGATGTGCCCAAATAAAGCACCTCTATCATTTCGAACTCACATTTGGACTGCTTAGCATATAGTGATTGTTTCTCCATGATTGACAAAATATGATTCACATGCCTGAGATGCTCCTCCCACGTCTTGTTGTAAATGAGCAAGTCGTCAAAAAATACCAGCAGGTGCTTCCTCAACTTCTTGTTGAACACATGGTTCATACAATATTGGAATGTAGCTGAGGCATTGTGTTGAAATTACTAAGACAACTGAGAGGGGGGGGGGTGAATCAGTTGTTATTGAGCTTAAACAGTTTTAAGTCTATTAAAACATTCTTAATCTTTCTTTAAGTGATCATCAACATTATACAGCATATGGACAGTAAAAGTAAAGAGCATCAGTCACACATAAGGTATACACAGAGATAGATTTTCACGAGGAAACCCATAAAGGGAGAAACCCTCTTCTTCTTCGAAATGATAGGCAATCTTTTAAGTTCTGTACATCATCTATAATTGAGCACCAACTTAATGTGAGGCTGCTACCTCTGTTTTACAAGCTGCAGCTTGTTTAAGAGCACCGACTCTCTTGTTTCTCTAGCACCCACTAGAAGGAAGCACCAACTCCCCTAATGTTCTAGCACCAATTGGATGGAAGCACCAACTTCCAGTTACACAAGCTCCAACCTGTATAACAGAGAACACTTGTTCTCCCTTGCACCACCCTGCCTCCCTGGTTTTTCTGGCTACAACCAGATGGAAGCTACAACTCCCTGTGTTCAAGCTCCCACTTGAACCTCTGAGGACAACAGTCCTCCCTAGCACCTCCCAACCACCCTGGAATATAAATGATTAATTAAACAAGCAACTACACAGATAAATCAATTCTTACCACTTATTCTATGTTCTGTAAGTCTGGTCTTATTCTAACTGTTCTACAATTATTCTGTTCCTTTGTCTGTTCTGCAAGTCTGATCTGCTTCAACTTGTTCTGTCATTCTGCTCTGCTTCAACTTGTTTTGTCATTCTACTCTACTTCAAGTCTTTTCCTCATATGTTACTCTTCTCTGATTTTTGTCTCACACTGTGCATTTTTTCAATCTCACACTGCGCATATTTTTGGTCTCACACTGCGCATCATCTAATTTCCCCTTTCTTACTGTTTAATTGATTTTTCCGTTCAAAACCACCAACCATGCACAATATGTCTCATTTTCTTTTATACACACCCCCACGGCGGTTCCCCTTCGCATCTCCTTAGGCAAAAGAAAGACAATCGTCCGAGCAACTGAAACGCCAACCAATCGACAATCATGAGTCCGTTTCGCTAACAGATTCGTAACTGAGGAGTTAACTATGAGAGAGAACAGTAACCCTCCGATCATATTCCAGTTTATCTGCTCCGTTGGATGAACTTTATTGACATTGCCTTTAAATCGAGTTTCGACATTTCAGCAATCCTGTGGCCGAGTGTCTCGACACTTCATATCACGATCTCCAAAATTTTGATACAGATCTTTTCTGCACTAGCTCCTTCCCCAATATGACCAAGGCTATGGTCAAGCGCTTATGCAAAAAGTGATTTTCACGAATTTGCCTTTCGTGAGTCTGGAGATGAGGCATATTGACTCTCCAAGTGGCGATTCCCGAAACCCCGAGATGGAGCTGAGATCAATGGTCCACTATCTCGATGAATCTATGGTCCAGATTTCATTGTGAATTCGCATCTCGCAATTCCTTCGATGGAGGTCCTTGTCACTCCAAGTTGTGATAAGAGAAACTCTGAAATGAAGCTTAGATCAACAGTCCACACGTTCGATGAATCTACGGTCCAGATTTTATCGTGAATTCACATCTCGCGATTCCTTTGATGGATGTCCTTATCACTCCAAGTTGTGATAAGCGAAACTTTGAAATGAATCTTAGATCAACGGTCCACACGTTTGATGAATCTACGGTCCATATTTTATCGTGAATTCTCATATCGCGATTCCTTCGATAGAGGTCCTTGTCACTCCAAGTTGCGATAGGCGAAGCTCTGAGTTGGAGCTCATATCAATGGTCCAAAACACATCATGAATTGACGGCTGGGATTAAATCGCGATTTCGCATATCGCGATTTTGATGGTTTTGTTTCTTACCTCTCCAAGTCGTGAGTTGGGAAACTCTGAAATGGAGTCGATGGTTCAGATCAACCTTGATCTAATGGCTGCGATTAAATCATGATTTCGCATATCACGATTTCAATTTTCATATTTCTTGCCTCTCCAAGACGCGAGTCGCGAAACTCCAAAATGGAGTCGATGGTCCAGATCAACAGTTCCGATCAACACTTGATCTGATGGTCATCGGGAACCTGCATCCAGACAAAGAATTTGTGATCATCCTCCTTGAATTTCAAAATGTACACTCGCTCGGGGGTTTCCTGGACCTTTTCAAATACAACTTCATCTGGAAATACAATTTGATCAACTTCTACCACATTACTTGTTCGATTAAGCCATTGAAAGTGTAACAAACCCTCATCTCCCCTACCTACATGAACAATTCCTTTCTGAGTATCTAGTACAACTCGTGTCCCCTCCAGAGACGTCATTCCAGCTCGAAACTCTAGCATGATCTCCTGATAATTGAATCGGATGATGCATTACAGCATATAGAATCCGTTATGACCAAACCCTACAAACCCTTCCTGCAGCATCTTCTCATAATGCCCATCTATTGCATACTTTCTGTACTCATGCCATCTTCACTGTTGTACTTGCCATCAATGACAAGTATACAAGCATTCGCTATACAAGCATGCACTGTATGTTAAAGATTTGCCAACATTCTCCCCCTTTGGCATTGATGGCAACTCAAGTACCCACATGCATTTGGACTTTCCTCCTGAACTCTTTTCTCCCCCTTTGATATCAATGTCAAAGAAGAAACATGTTCCCCCTGATCTGTTGCAAAACATATTCCCCTATCAACTATGAGCATATTGGAAATACACCAGATATTCAATAAGTACTCCCCCTGACCAAGTGAACAGATTAGACACAAGAAATTATAACCCCCAACTTTTGACGAAGATATCCAAAAGGGGTTGCCGCTAATGGTTTTGTAAATATATCTGCAATCTGTCCTGTAGAAGGTATATAATTCAGTTGAACAATTTTGTTTGTAACTTGTTCTCTGAGAAAATGGTACTTTATTGGAATATGCTTAGTCTTGGAATGAAGAACAAGATTCTTGGAGACACTAATGGCACTGGTGTTATCACAGTGA